>JASAND010012558.1:0-28279 GCA_030248195.1 Trissonchulus latispiculum
GTGGTCTAGAACCCGGGTTTTTATACTACTAACGTTTGACTTTCTACGAGGTCTCATACACTGTGGGGAATCTGTGCAAGGTGATTTTTGTGTTCTAAAGAAAGACGCAGTGACTGCATATCCAAAAGTGAGATAAGCTGTAGCCTGCTGGTTTGCTTTCGGGTAGATATTTTTGACTCATACGGCTTTAATCTTTTACGTATACAAGAACTTACGAAATCCCTATTTCCGAGCTCTTTAACATTCTGGGGCCAGTGTGTTTCTGAGATAATTTGCCAGGGACGTTTTTTGATTTTGCCAAAATATTGCTTCAGTATACAGAAATTGAGCATTTTCTGAAAATTTTTCATTTTTTCCAACTTTGAAAAGTCATTGCTCTTGATTGGAGGCTGATAAAGAGAAAAATAAAAAACCGTCCCGGGCAAATTGTCCAAACATACTATCTGTAGTATATCTTTTAGATCCACCCATTGGTTGTGGAGCAATCTTCGGTCAAAAACTTTTGGCCGCAATTTGAGAAAATCAGTTATTCTCCCAAAACTTTAGGCTTATTCAGTGTACAGTGCTCTAATTAACCTAATTTGTGCCTCTTTTGAAGTTCTGTAAGTTGAGTATAAATGTGTCTACATTTGTAGTGTACACTGGCTCCAATTAGACAAAACCTGTTTTCAGCAAGATCGTGTCAAAAATAACCAATTTTCGAGCAAAAATGTTTCAAAAATTTACTGCTCAAAAACGATAAGAGCTAGAGACCAATGTCTAAAAGCAAAGTTGTAGAGCACATAATAAGCTTTAAAATGATTATAGTAGTTGGGCTTAATTTTCTATATATAGTTCTAGAACTTCAAATTTTCATTTCTCACTGTGCATGAAAGTTATGAAGCTGGCGTTTTTACATGACGTTTATTATCATTCCCGATGCATCTTCTGAAAATTTGAATGAAATCGGGCAATAATTGCACTTTCTGCAACTATATCTGCACGTAAGGGGAGCACGACCTTAAACGAACGAAGCTTTCAAATCTGGCAATGCCAAAAAGCAGAATTCTAATCTACGCCACAGCCCTAATCCACCGAACTCGAAAAGACAATGAAAAATAGCCATCGGCAGTTTTCCAAAAAATGCATGTCTAAAGCCGTTTTCAAATTGTTTGCAAGAGTTGAGAGAAATCCGTGTTCCAAACAATTTGATTACGATTTTCAAAATTTCACATTTTCACTATAAGCAGAGATGCCGCAGCGAGCTCACCTTTGGGCATAAAATTTATTTAATTTTATTTAATTTAATTTAACATTTAATGTCCTTTAGGACTATAAATATGGACAATACTTGACCAACGGACCAGCGATGTTGAAGCTGTCGACATCTTGCAATATTTGTTTGATTTTTGGCAAAATGGTCAATTTTAGACCTGGAAAATTAATTTTGCAGTTATCTCTTAAACCGTAAGCAATCAAAAAATACTCTCAAAAGCAAAGTTGTAGGTCTTGATGAATGGACTCGAATGACTATAAGTTTGGCCGTGTATGTTGGCCACAGTGCAAGTTATGGTGGATTAAAGCTGATTTTTCTAATACTCTGATTTTCACGCCGCGACTTTTCTAAATGTTTTCCAAGATAAATGAAGTAATTCTAGCAAACTTGAATGAATTTCAACGACAATTAAGCTATTAAGCTTATGAGGTTTTGAGAAGGTTTTGCACCATACCTGCACGGGAGGTCAAATTTCACTGACCCTTGTTGAAGCAAAAAAGTTGGGTACCCCTTGTGAGAGCGATTTTTCTTAAGCGTACTGTTGAAAGCAATTTTTAAGCGTTGTTTAACGTTTTTTAACGAAAAACAGCGATTTAGCTAAAACAACGATTTTCGGACGTTTTTAGCGAAAAATAGTGATGTTTAATGAAAAATTCCGGCGTAGCCGGAAAATTTGCGAAATTTTAGTCGTAAAACCTATTTTTTGGGCAATTTTCTTACCCCTTGTGGCCAATTTTCTTACCCCTTGTGAGTGCAATTTCGAGACCCTTTGTGGGCGACTTCGCGGAGGGGGGGAAATTCCCCCTTCCCCCCCTTGTCCACCTGTGTTTTGCACCCTTAAAATGTTTTGTAGAAAGAAGAGGAAGTTGTGTTTCTTCTTTTAGAAATTCTCGTGTACAGTCAGCCAGACATAGCTAAGCTTTTCTACTTTCCACTGCACCGGGGGGAAACCCATAGCGGTTATTGCTTTTATGAAGCAAGGAAGCAAAGGAGAAGCGGAGAACGGAGAAACAGAAATTCGACTTCGACTTTCAGTTATGCCAGGGTCGTGAATTGGGACCCCGGATTCTGGCAGGCTCGAAACTGGCCTAGTCAAAGTTTTGAATCAGCTGCCATGGTCCGAGCCTTTGTGAACCTGACTCAAGCCTCATAATTGGGTCTCTCAAGCCTTCTAGGCCTTTTGAGTTGTTCGTCTTAGCTGCTTTTAGCAAATGGGTAGAGGAGAGCATAGTAGAGCGGAATAAAGACATAACTTAGGCTTAATCGAAAGGCAATTCTTCGCTGATTCCAAAAATGTCAATTTTATTTTCTAACTCCCAAAATTGAGAAACTTATGATCGAAAATGTTTGAGTAAAAATGTTTTATATTTCGTAATTTCGGTCTCTTTAAAAGGTTTAACTTAACTTGGGACTTACACAACCTTTGTGTTACGTCCAGTCTCATTGTCTGGGAAGCTGTCTGCCTCCCAGACACCGTAGTAGTAAACTCTTACTGCTACGGCCATTCATTCCTCCCTACACGTGAGGCTGTCCTCACCTGAACTTTAGGCTGGCCTCAGTCCAGCAGAAGATTTGCCTCTCGAAAAGAGAGTTAGTACACACCTTTTCACTATTTCTATGGTTTGGATGGGGCCTAATTGCCCCAAAAATAAATTAAACAGAAGGAAAAGAAATTAAACTTAGGTAGTTAAGTACGTAGAATTCGTTAATATAGTTTTTATTTAGCTAGAAAATACGTAAAGATAACTATGTGCATATTTTTTCATCTTTTTACGTTTTATTTGCCTCTTTGTCCTTGGTCAAGTGAGGTCAAGGAGTTTCCAGCAACAAGAAGCAATTGTTGCTAAGACTAATGAGCAACGTCCCTTGTTTTCGGCCACAAGTGCCAAAAATAAAAAGTGGGTGGCCTGAAAACAAGGGAATAATAAACATTTATTAACCATAATAAAGTTATTATTTCACTTAATTTGACCCACTGAAGTTTTATCTATTTCGTGCCGGTTTAGAACGGCCTAAGTTTTTCACTTGTTCGTTAATTTTTGGGCAAGCTAGAATCACGCTTTATACGTTTGTCTCGCTTGTCCCTTTGTTTACGTTTACGTGTAAACCTAAAATTTTATAAAATTCGCCTAAATTTCGTCCCCGAAATTTATCAAAAACTTGGTCAGTTGGGGGCAAAATTTCGCCATTATCATTAATCTGAGCCCCCAACTGAACTCCAGGCCAAAAAGAACCTGGACCTGGATGTGTAAAAGATAGGAAGCTATCTTTTATTATCAGGCGCAGACAAAGCGACCGGTGGAATTCTGGAGAATATCCCTACTCCCTTACAGCAACCAGTGGAACAGCTAAGTAGCATTTCACTTATCTATTTTATTAATTTTCTTTGAAGCTATTAAATAATGTTAATTTTAATAATCGACCAAAAAACTTAAAGCAATAAGCATGGAGGGTGGAAAAGGTCCCTCTATGTTTATTGCGAATAATATTCCATAATTTCTTATCAACTACACTGAACTTCGCGCAGAAACCAGGCCGCCCAGAGCTGAGAAGGTAAGCTCTGCATATGCCGGCCGCAAACACGAAACTTGGGATCCTAAGGATCCCCTTTCCTAAAACTCCATCTTATCTCGTTTGACAACAACAACTAAATCAAAATTTTCTGGTTCCAGCTGGCACCAGTCAACCGCTTATTAAATAGGTATGGTACTGCAACAGTACCAGTTAAATCCCCCCTAATTGTATACTGTACTTATCCGAGATTTTCAAGGAGTTGACCGTCCATGAGGGGAAACCCTTGTGGATGGAGCCAACGGATGGTTGCGATGCGGTGAAAGCAGCGCAGCCAATTCTGCTCCGGCAGTACCCTTCCCTACGCCTCGGGTAATTGCATTATGCAATTATTCAACGCCAGACCGTGGACCCTGAGCAAAATTGGTCTGGCGTTACCCCTCCTCGCGAAAGCATCTGGGGTGTGGCACCAAGGGAAAAAAGCATTAATTCTGAGAAATGAATGTCTTATTATTAATACTAACCTTTTATGTAGGAAACGGGTGCTTTCCTGCTTTCAAAAGACCAAAAAGTTCTCATGACAAGTCTAGTCAGAGGTAAATCAAATGTCTACAGAAGAATCGTGTTGATTTGCGATTTTCTGCACAATGAGGCAGAAAATCGCCTAAAAATCGATATTTGGTTGAAATTCGTTCATATCAAACTAATAACATGCAAATAGCTCTGTCTTAACTGCAAATTGGCCCAAAGATATGCTTTTTTATAGTTATTTTATTAAATATAGTTTTTTTATCGTTTCGGCCGAATGTTACTCAAAATTAATGAAGTTCTAACTTTTAACTCAGAAAGCCAAGCAAAGTGAGTAATAGTTGCTGTGTTTGATTTCCGCACTTGTATTCTGAACTAATGGGCTGTAACCCATACATTAACAAGGGTACCGATTCCTGAGGGGTCCTGTCCTGTTTTAGGCCAAATTTTACCTGCCTTTGTACCTTACCTCAAATTTGGGGGGAGGTTACAAGCAGAAAATTGTCTTGAAAAAGTACAATTTTTGCAAATTTTAAGCTAAATTAGCGTTAAATTAGCTATTTTACAGCCACTTTAAAGCAAAATGAGTAGTTTTTCGCGATTTTTTGAAAATTTTTCGAAATTTTAAAAAATTTTGTTTATTTTTGGCTAAAATTTCCATTCATTTTTACTTTGACCTTCCTTTTCTGGCGCTGTCCCTTGTCCCTTGGCCCTGATTAGCAACCCTTGTACCGAACCTCCAATTTTTGAGGGGTCCAGTGCCCCCCTATACCCCCTCTTGTTAAAGTGTGTTTTAAAGCGTTTGATTCAGGTTCACCACGGAAGTGTCCTGCCGAGATTCGTATCAGTGGAGCCTGATTCTGTGTTCGTTACGAGGATCGATTGCTAGGACAGTATAATTTGGATAGCCAAGGATTAGGCTGACAGAGGATTTATTGGAGCATCGATAGACTTTATTGGTTCATTGATTTGAAGGCAGTTTAGAGAATCGGAAGGTACATTGGGACTGGAACTCATTAATTGGGAGTTTAAGGCAGAGACATTGCTGGCCCGAACCGAATCATTTGTAGGTTGAACCTAAAGAAGTGAACCTGTTTGCAGAATCTAACCGAACGTAACCTGTGCATCCTTTTTGTTGAACTTCTGAAGAAATCAGTTAAAAAATGTCTCAAATATCTATCTCAATTCCTTTCTGTTTGGGAGTGGTTGCTCCCCTCCAGTCTCTGGCTTAGGAAACTCAACGAACGTGATTCATAGAAGACAGATTCTGCCAAAAGAAGAGAATCAATTAAATTACTGAACTTAATTTATATTATTATATTTCGGGCGTCTCCTGGTAACACCCCGCCCAGACCGACCCCGGTGTTTGTACTCTCCACCGTCCGATGGCCACCTTAGATTTGTGCGGTTCCTTGTGAATCTTTAATACCAGATCTAAGCCCACTCACCCATTCCCGGAACAGAATTTTAATACCTTTAAAATTTTAATTATCAGTTAATTATTTACTGTTGTTTGTGGTTTATTTTGAAAGTAGTCGGATAAGGAAGTCAGCTTAATTTAAACACATACTCATACGCACTATACCTGACTGTACCCTATAACCAGTACCTGAAGAAGAGGAACCCAGGGCTAGCTTAGAGTGAAGTTTAAGGTCTCGATAATAATAGTAGGAAAAGAGGAAGAAAGAAAGGATCAGTAGTCGAATTATAATTAATTATTCTTCCCCTAATATCGGTCAATCCAAGGTATAAATTAACAAGAAAGAGTTGGCAACCCTGGTACCCTGTACTTTCATTGCATATTGTTAATAACTGTATTGAACAACAACTCTCTAGTCAGTGTCCTTGTTAAACTATCCTATTGTCATTATCATTATTCTTAAATTGTATCGGAACCTGTTATTAATTAATAAATTGTTAAGTATTCATCTAGGCTTAGATAGGGACAGTTTTGCTGAACCAGATCCTGTTGCGATCTTGTTGCTGAAACAGATCCTGTTGCGATCTCATTGCTGAATAGATCTTGTTACGATCTCATTGTAGAAACAGATCCTGTTGCGATCTCATTGCTGAGTAGATCCTGTTGAGATCATCTAAAACGACCCCTACCTCAAACGAACCATTACCGACCATTACCATTACCACGACCATTACCCTAATTAGGTTGACTATAGGAATCTCTGATTCTGGACACATCACCTTTCAGAGATTTGGTATTTAAGTCTGCTAATTCTTAGTAGACGCGCTGACCTTCCGTTGTAATCTAGCGAGTTTGCCCCCTGGAGGATCAAATGAGCAGATAGCCTAAGAAAGTCAATCTCAATTTTACTCGCTTGATTACATAATTCTCTTAAAACCGGAAACCTAATTTTCTAAAAAAGGTGGAAGGAAACAAATAGCATAAGAAATTCACAAAATCAAACCAATAGTAGCAAAACTGTATACTTTTCGTGAAACTGACGCTTATACTAGTAGATCTATCTTTGTATCCATCGAATATTGTCAGTGGTGTCAACTTAACAGGCGTAGCGCAATCAGGTGTTTCCATCTCATCCGCTCACTTAAACTTGTAAGCTGCGACATCAAAATGCCATGACTGCTTAAAGTGGCAGATGAGATCCTAGACTCTTTCCATATCTGGATTTTGTGAAACTCCTTTTTTCGAAGTCTATGGCGCCAATTAACTAGATATGTAGTCTCGTAAATGGAATCTGTCTGTGTCGGTAGAGTTAAAATTTTAAATATGAGTATTTGTGTTGATATTGTTTGGCTTGCAGGATTATTGCTAAATCAGTTAGGGGCGGGATACATAACTGACATATGGGGTGGGGGAGGGTAGCTCCCCGCCCAACTTAATCTGGGGAGTTTGCCCTCAGGAGACCACCTCCAGGACCATAGTTTCTTGGGCGGCGGGGTATCCCCCCCAAAATTTTTGACCAAATTTACCCCCCCCAGATTTTTTGACTTACCCCCCCCCAACTTTTTGCTACCCCCCCCCCCCGAACCCCCCCCCAACCATAGGTGTGGCTGGCGAAAAAAGTGGGGGGGGGGGTTCAGAAAAAAGTAGGTAGGGGGTTGGCGAAAAAAGGGGGGAGGGGGTCGCGAAAAGTCGATTTGGGGGAGGAGGGGGTAAGAAAAATTTTCGTAGGGGGTCGGCGAAAAATTTCGAAAAAAGTCGGTTTTTCGTTAAAAAAACGAAAAATTTTCTCAATTTACAGCTATTTTTAACGATTTTCAGCTGAATTAAGCGAATTCTAGCAATTTTTCGCTAATTTTTGAAATTTTTTGGAAAAATTTCGAATTTTTAGCTAAAAATTTTCAAAAATTTAGGTAGGGGTTTGAAAATTTTTAGGGGGGAGGGGTCTGAAAAAATCGATTTGGGGGGAGGGGTAGGAAAAAATTTTTAGGGGGGGGTTGGCGACCCCTCCATTTGGGGGAGGGGTCCCCCCACCCCCCCCCCCTAACACACCTATGCCCCCAACGATTTTTGGACCCAAAAAGTTAGCTAAATTTGGTCAAAAAATGGTCATTTTTTGAAAAATTTTTCTAAAAGTTTGACCTAAAATCGCTTTAAAACGGTGCAAAAACACCTAAAACGTTAAGAACAAGCCTTATTTTGATGATAAAAGGGCTAAATTAAAAGAAAAATTTGCATTTTTTGGCCATTTTTTAATTTCTGAGGTCCGAATTCTGGGGGGGGGGGGTTGGTGGGGGTACCCCATCACATTTCGGAGGTCGGCCAAGATTTACCCCCCCCCCCCCGAGACCCAAAGTTCCAGGGAAACTATGTCCAGGACCCCCAACCCTCCCCACAAAATGTTTTCTATTTTTATGCCAAAAATCGCATTTTCAGCCGTTTCTAATTTCAAAAAACATTCAACCTTGAAGAAATATCATTAGACACCATAGTTTCCCTGGAACTTTGGGTCTGGGGGGGTAAATCATGGCCGACCTCCGAAATGTGATGGGGGGTACCCCCTCAACCCCCCCCCCAGAATTAGGACCCATCAAAATAAGGCTTGTTCTAAACGTTTTAGGTGTTTTTGCACCGTTTTAAAGCGATTTTAGGTCAAAATTTTAGATAAATTTTCAAAACCATTTTTCGACCAAATTTAGCTAACTTTTTGGGTCCAAAAATCGTTGGGGGGGGAGCAGTGTTTGTTTTCGCCGACGGCCTATGTGTAACGTTACACTCCTCTCCAAAATTTTTTGCTATTTTTCAGAAAAAAAGTGTGTAACTACATACAAATTCCTAATTTACGCGCGTTTAGCTTAAATCATGTATACAATTTTATAGTTAACAAAATTATTTCGTTAAAAAATTATAAGTAAAATTTTAACATCTTATTTATATATAGCAATATTTGGAGTTTCACCAAATCAGATCGACAAAATTAAAAAATTGAGCAGTTACATCGATGATTTGCATTTATTGGTTTTGACTTGATAGAACGAAGGAAAACACCAGTGCACCGAAGGAGAATAATTTTTCGAAAGGCCTCCTCTAGCACAAAACTTGGCAAGGAACCAGTTAAATTTTGCTTCATAAGCTGAAAAATTTTGGTGTGTACGCGTTTCTAATACAAGAACGAACAAATGTAGCAAATATAATATGCATATAACTAATATATACTTAAATAATACCGAAAATAAAATGCAAGACATAATGCAAAAGGGGGGTCTGGGGGGGGGGCGACGGCGAAGCCCCCCAGAAATAGGAAATATGTTGAAACAAATGAATGAGCTCTGGAAGAAGTTCCGACCATTTGGTTAAATTTGTCCAAAATTTTGGTGTAACGTTACACAGTCGCCAAACTTTTTTTGCTATTTTCCAGAAAAAAGTGTGTAATTACACGCGTTTTTGAGCAAAAAAAACACTGGGGGGGAGGTAGCCAAAAGTTGGGGGCGGGTAAGTCAAAAAATCTGGGGGGGGGTTAAATTTGGTCAAAAGTTTTGGGGGGGACACCCCCCCAATCCCCCCCCCCCCAAGGAAACTATGTTAGACAGTAGCCAGACACAGTTTTAAAAACTCGCAAACTTGTTTGCCAACATGTTTCTAAGTCCAAAATAAGGTAAATATTGAGTCAGAAAGTCCATAATATAGGTAAAAACGTGCATTTCTCGCAATAATAAACACTGTAAGCCAAAAATTTGGACACTTTTGAAAAATTTACTTTAAAAATACCCAAATTTTGGCCAATTTTTCGCGCCCTCGGCGCGACTACCCCCCATAGGTGAGGTGTACCACCTGTTTGGGTTGGGGGGGGGGAGTAGAAGGTCCAAATTTGGCGCGGGGGACCCCACCCAAATCCGAAATTTGGGGGGGCACCCCCACTAAACTGTACCCAAGTTTTTTTAGCTAAAAATGCTCCTTTTTCGATGTAAAGTACATTAAACGTACTCAGATGCTTCTGCCAATAGTTTTCGTATGCGAAAATAGTGCTTGAAAATTGACAAATTTGTACAAAAATATGCCTAAATTAGCCCAGATTGTGGTTTATAATTGCGTATATTCATAGGTGTACCTTGAGAAATCGTTGGGGGAGGGGGTAGCCGAAATTAGGGTGGGTGGGGTCAGCCGTTTTGAGGTGGGGTGGGGTCCGGAAAAATCGAATTTGGGGGGGGGGGTTAAAAAATTTTTTGGTGAAAAATTTAGAAAAAATTCGCAAATTTGCTAGAAAACGTTATTTACAACTAAAAATCAATATTTCTTCATTTTTGCTCATTTATTCGAGAAAACCTGGATTTTTTGCAAAAATTTCGAATTTTTCCAAAAAATATCGAACTTTTTACTAATTTTGAGGCAAAATATTCAAAATTGTGAGGGTGGGGTCTGGCAAATTTGGGTGGGTGGAGTCTAGTCTGGGATTTGGCCATTTGGGGGTGGGGTCTACCTTCAAAATTTTGAGGGTGGGGTCGGCTCGGCACTTTTCCATTTGGGGGGGAGGGGTACCCCCCCACCCCCCCCCCCCCCCCAGTTACACCTATGCGTATATAGTCAAGCGGGAAAAAAACCCACTCGCCAATGCGGGAAAAAAAACCCACCCCCAGTGTGGGCTTACCAGTATGAGCTATCTAGGATTTTAATAGCCTATCTTGAAGAGCATCCAAAATAACCCTGGAGGGTGTATTATGGTTGCTCCCACTGCTTCCCTGCAAATTTTTTGGGACTTTGAAATTTTTGGAAATTTTGGTCCGACCAAGTGCCGAAATTTGGCAAACTTTGCCGGGCCACCCTGAACTACTGGAAAGACTTAGACCAAACCGGATTATATGTACCTGTAGGGCATCTGTTGCGCTTCATGATGATATATGTCACACTGCTCTGACCCCTCCGGTGCGACCTGGGGGTGACCTGGAGTTGGCGGGAAAAAAACCCACTTTTCAAAATTAAATTTTTTTTCTAACCATTGACCGGAAAGGTCAAACCAATACATACATTTGTTTAATAGAGCCTATAGATTAAATTGGTATAGGTTTTACCTGGGTTCGTACTGTTATGGGTGGTCCAGGGGGTCTAAATCGGACACGGTGCCATTTCAAGCCAAAATTTCAATTTTGACCAAAAATGCTCATTTTTGCCTTAAAATGGGTCTAGTTTGGCTCTAAATACAAGAAAAACACGTTTTCTACACGATAGGATGCTTAAACTGCCGAAAATAAACAATTTTAAAAAATTTCCAAAATTTGCCTATGTTTATGTGTTAAAGATACAACATTTTCAAATGACCATATGACCTCAATTTTAATACAAAAACTAATATATTTTGATGCAGTTGTACTAAAAACAACCCGCTCTTTCATTTGGAATGGTTAGAAATGCTCCTGGCAGCTTGCCAAAAATTTTTTGGGGTGGGTTTTTTTCCCGCATATGGGTTTTTTCCCCGCCAGTTTGGGACAATTTTTCTCGCTAACGGCACAACCTACAGAGGTGTTCTATAGCTCATAAGAAAGCTTACGACTAGGCCTAGCTACCTGTATAATCAGCATTTCGATATGTCAAACCATTAAAAAGTTCTGGCCAAAAATCTGAAAAGTGGGTTTTTTTTCCCGCTTGACTATATTACCTTTTAATTGCTATAAATAACCATCTTTAGCTGTTTATAGGTGATTTATAGCCTATTTTTCTAATTTGTTTCAAAAATTTTCAGAAGTTGCAAAAAATTTTTTCAAAAATTTTGCATTTTTTACTTGGTTTGGACCCAATTTTAGGGGGTGGACGGGGGTTTGAGCTCGGCTTGGGGGGGGAGTAGTTGAGGTCGGGTAGGGGGGAGGGGGGTCTGGCCTCTCCGTGGGGGGGGGTCTCACAGGGGGTAAACTGTAGCCTGGTACACCTTATGCTACCCCCCCCCCCCCGCAGTGGGGGGGGGGGCGGGGGCCCCCAAACATGTGTGGGGGTGGTTTGTCAAAAGAGCGGGGGGGCCCCGCCCAAACCGCCCCCACTTACACCCATAGTTTCCCTGGAACTTTCGGTCTCGGGGGGGGGGGTAGATTTTGGAAGGTTGGTCTGGCATTTTTTTAGGGTTTTGAAAGTGGGGGGGGGCTTCGCCCCCCCCCCCCGAGGGGGGGGGAAGTGGGGGGGGGGCTTCCGAAAAGTGGGGGGGGGGGCGACCCAAAGGTAAAATATACCGAAATTTTTAGCGAAAAATTAGCATTTTTAAGGTAAAAACGCAAAAAATCGCTGTTTTTAAGCTTAAAATGAGCTTATAAGTCCATAAATTGGCTAAAAATTGAGAAAATTTTTGAAAATTTGACCTCAAAAACCTAATTTTTTGACACTTTTGGGCGACCCCCAAAAAAGTGGGTGGGGGCTTGCCGAAAAGTGGGGGGGGGCGAAAGTGGGGGGGGGGGGCTCCGAAAAGTGGAGGGGGAACCGAAAAGTGGGGGGGGGGCCCCCCCCCCCCCCCCCCCCACTAAAAAAATGCCAGTTGGTGGCCGACCCAAGAAATGTGATGGGGGTATAGCCATGGGGGGGGGAAACCCACATTTTCGGATTTTGGCTGGGACTTTTTTATTATAAGGGTTATCTGAGAACTTTATATACCATCGTACTTGGCGTACTTAGAACTTTCTTTTAAGCCTATTTGCACTTCTCTAAGTTGTACCGTTAGAGCGGTATAATGCAAAAAGTAGCGGGGGGAAAACCCAATGGGGGGAAAAACCCAAATGGGGGAAAATAAACCCACCCCTCACAGGTCTTAAAAATTGTTCTATCGCAATTCTGACGCTTCCAGTGTAAAATTCAACCCTTTTTTAGTTAGTATGAACCAAAAACTCGATCTAAGTAGCTTTTTTTGAGATCTCATGTGCCGTTGAAAATGCTGCATCAACTGGCCAAGTTTCATAAAGTTTAACACATAAACATAGGGCAATTTTTGAAAAATGCTAAAAATGATGTAATTTGATAAAACTTATTATTCTATCGTGTAGAGAATGGTTTTTTACGTAGAATTGGCTGTTAAAATCCACAATTGTACCTGTATTGGGTCCTCCAGCTGCGAAATGGCACTTTTAAGGTTTTTAGCCCCTAGCTAGCCAGGTAAGCAAAATTGTCCGAATCTGACCGCATAGGATGACGCAGCGTGCTCGATAGTACCGTGCTATAGTCTCTAACTGTTTCCGTGTTGAGTTGTTAAAAAATTTTTCAAAAAAATTTGGGTGGGTGTTTTTCCCCCCAAAGTGGGTTTTTCCCCCGCCACGTTTGGCAATGTGCCAGACTAACGGTACAGCGGATCGGTCTAAGTTTGGCTGTGTGCAAAGAGGAAGAGTTGCCATCATTGCAGATATTTGCAAAACTTTTCTAGCCCAACCCAGTCAAAAGTTACATCGGTCCAAACTTTTGGTAAATTTTTGGATGGTTGAACCAAAAAGTAGTTGTCATTTTCAAAATGTCATAAAATAAGCAGGAGTGAACCAAATGACTTGATCTTTGCATACATAGGTTAGAAAGAGTAGCGCTTCTTGCTGCTATGTTTTGGAGCTCATATCTCCAACTCATGACCCAGGAGGCGGGTGGGTTTTTCCCCCCAAAAAGGGGGTGGGTTTTTTTCACCCCATGGCTATACCCCCCCAACACCCCCCAGAATTCGGACCTCAGAAATTTCGAAAAATGACCAAAAAATGCAAAATTTTCTGTAATTTAGCCCTTTTTTCTTCAAAATAAGGCCTCTTTTTCACGTTTTAGCCGTTTGTGCACCGTTTGAAAGCGATTTTAAGTCAAAATTTTAGAAAATTTTTTCAAGAAATGACAATTTTTCGGCCAAACTTAGCTAACTTTTTGGGTCCAAAAATCGCTGGGGGGTTGGGGGGGTAGCCGAACGTTGGGGGAGGGTATGTCAAAAATCCTGGGGGGGGTAAAATTGGTCGAAAATTTTGGGGGGACACCCCCCCCCCGCTCCCCCCAAAGGAAACTATGATTACACCTATGCTGGCAACCGGCCCTAAAAATAGGGCATTTTTAGGTTAAATTTGCAAAAAATTTTCAAAATGGTCCTAGTGTTTAGCTTAACGTGTTTATTATCGCGAGAAATACACGTTTTTAACGGTTTTTGCAAAATTTACCCTAAAAATATCCAAAATGTGGCCAATTTTCGCGCCTCCGGCGCGACTGCCCCCCCCCCCCCCCCGGTTGGGGGGGGGGGGGAAACTTTTGGGGGTGGGTTGGAAAAAGGCAACCCCCCCCCACAACCCCCTCCCCTTATACCTAATGGCGGGAAAGCACAGGCGTGAAATCATAAGGTGTGTTGGTGGGGGGGGGGCATAGGTGTATATACCTGGGGGGGGGTGGGGGGGAACCCCTCCTCCCAAATGGAAAAGTGCCGACCCCACCGTCGAAATTTTGGAGGCAGACCCCACCCCCGAATGGCCAAATCCCAGACCCCACCCACCCAAATTTGCCAGACCCCACCCTCAAAATTTTAAAAATTTTGCCTCAAAATTAGTAAAAATTCGAAATTTTTTGGAAAAATTCGAAATTTTTGCAAAAAATCCAAGTTTTTTCGAACAAATGAGGAAAAATGAAGAAATATTGTTGACTTTTAGTTGGAAATAACGCTGTTTGCAGCAAATTTGCTAATTTTTTCTAAATTTTTGACCAAAAAATTTTTTTCCCCTCCCCAATTCGATTTTTCCGGACCCCACCCCACCCCACCTCTAAACGGCTGACCCCACCCACCGAAATTTCGACTACCCCCTCCCCCAACGTTATCTCAAGGACAGGTACACCCATGGGCGTATCCAAGGGAGGGGTTTTGGGGGTTGAAACCCCCTCCTTTTGGCTTCAATTTTATCAATACTCCATTACAAAAAGTGCAAATTTTAGTCAAAACCCCCTCCTTTTTAGTAAATTTTAGTTAAAACCCCCTCCTTTTCAAAATTCTGGATACACCCCTGGGTACACCTATGGGGGGGCTACAGGTGTAACCACCTGTTAGGGTTGATACAGTAGAAACTTGGCTTGGGGCACACACCAAATTTGGCTTGGGGGACACACCAAAATCCGAAGTTAGGGGAGAAGGACCATAGAAGGTGTGTTTGGGGCATAGGTGTAACGGAGATTTGGGGTGGGGGAGGCTCCCCCCAACATTATCTGGGGGGGCCCTCTGGTTACACTTGTAGCCCTTACTACTTTCTGACTCATTATTGACCTTATTTTGGACTTGGAAACATGTTGGCAATTATATAAGTTTTCTAGTTAAAAAACCATGTCTAAAATTGAAAATTTTTTGGGGAGGGTTGGGGGGTCTCTAGAGGGGGCCCCCACCCCAAATCTCCGTTACATCTATGATTAAACGTATATATATATACTCAAAAGCTTCTGTCAATTGTTTTCGTATGCGAAAATAGGGCTTGATAATTGACAAATTTGTGCTAAAGTATATATGCCTGAATTAGCCCAGATTGTGGTTTAAAGACATATATAAATCCGACACAGCAACTTTTGGTGGATGGTTCCATGGCGAAAGTTCTTCCGTTCGCTTAGAACTTTCAACTGATACCAAATTTGACCACTTTTGAAAAATTTTATTTTTGACCCAAAATTGTCTAGGTCCCCACCCCACCCGACCACAGCACTCTACAGCCACTTTAGTTATGCAGTTCTATGACAAAAGTTGCTCAGCTTACTTAGGGCTTTCATTTGATACCAAATTTGACCACTTTTGAAAAACTTTATTTTCGACCACTTGACCCTCCCACCCGGACCCGACTGACCCTTCAAACGGCAACTGGAACTAGCCCAGCAAAATAGGTACGTCGGATGGCAAAACTGATACCGGAAAGGCGCTGGGTGCACCCTGGGTTTTTTAGGCAAAAATAAGTGGGGGGACGCCCCCCCACTAGTGGGGGGGGAATAAAATGGGCTTAAAATTCCAAAAATACCGTATAAAAAGCCTGTTTTCTACATATATATACTGTTATAACTAAGCTTAAAGATGCTCAAAAATTAAGTTTTGGCACTAAGATAGACTATTTTTTACCAAAAATTTCCGGCAAAGCCGGAAAAATTTTGACCAAAAATCCTAAAAATTTAGCATTTTCTGAGCACCTTAGGGTGAGTGGGGGGAAGCCCAAAAAAGTGGGGGGGGAAAGAGGTCGACTGGGGGGGGCACCCAAAAAGTGGGGGGCGCCCCCCGCCCCCCCCCCCACCAGTAAAAAACCCCAGAACCAGAAAACCCCTATAGACCAAGTTTTGAGAGGCCAGGTAAAGCCTACTATGGACCTTCTGGAAGGGGTTTCCGACTTGACCCTCCCGACGGCAAAGTGGAGCCAGCCCCCCATTTTTCGGTTCCCCCCTCCACTTTTCGGAGCCCTCACCCACTTTTTTGGGGGTCGTCCAAAAGTGTCAAAAAATTAGGTTTTTGAGGTCAAATTTTCAAAAAGTTTCTCAATTTTTAGTTAATTTATGGACTTATGCTCATCTTAAGCATAAAAACAGCGATTTTTTTGCGTTTTTACCTTAAAAATACTAATTTGTTTGCTAAAAATTTTGGTATTTTATACCTTTGGTTCGCCCCCCCCTTTTCCCTGGGGGGTGGCGAAGCCCCCCCACTTTCAAAACCCTAAAAAAA
Organism: Trissonchulus latispiculum; assembly: GCA_030248195.1. NCBI lineage: Eukaryota > Metazoa > Nematoda > Enoplea > Enoplida > Ironidae > Trissonchulus > Trissonchulus latispiculum. The sequence goes on from JASAND010012558.1 coordinate 16,363, forward strand.
TGCCAGAAGATGGGGGTCTGACGGTAAAACTGACTGCGGGAATCGATTCTCCGTGCCTGAAAAGCACTGTATGGAAGATTTGAGCTTTCGTACGGTACTATCGAGGACGCTGCATCACCTTATGGTGTCAGATTTGGATAATTTTGCTTTCCTGGCTACCATTACTACTATTGGCTACTTCATCACTAATCTATGAGTACATAAATGTGTAGAGATCCGTCAACAACAGGACTTCCTTTCATTTTATTTGTGTCATTGTGTATGTACGTGTCTGTTTTATGTTTTTTGTTTCTTTTAAGAAAACTCTTATCGGAGGAACAGCTTGGAACTTATATATTTTCCTCAATTTCTGAGACTTGACCGACGGATTTCCGGTCCCAGACGTGATTCGTCCATGAAGGCCGAAAATCCGATCCATCATATAAGATGATATAGGATCCATTATGATCCGCAACATATATCTTCCTATTCCTTCTTTTCTACTCTGTCCGTCGCTCTTATGCGATCCTGGAACCAACCTCGCAAATCCAGTCGCCGCAGTTCGTCGGTGTTTCTCAGCACGAGCTTGAGGTTGGTTTCATATTCCGCTGTCATGTTTAAGTTTAAGAGGGGAATTTGCCATTTTTGCGGCCATTAGTGATATATATTTCTGGTGTTTTTACGTCATGGTATTTTGTATGCTTCATTCATTGGTCATCAAACAAGAAATAAGTGAAGATGAGAAGGTTGATATTTATCGCAAAAAAATAGCGACATTTCTTGGTGTGCTACTCAAGCTCTACGAATAGGTGCCTTAGTCATTTCCTGGTTGTCTTAAAGGGCTTCAATTTGAAGATTACGCCGAGACCTAGTATATATCTGAGGCATGGCCATTTTCCAACTGCTGTCCCATTGGCTGCTATCATAAAAATGTAGTTTTTATACAAACACGACGAAATTTTTCCAGCGATTCTGGACCATTTAGTATGCATTCTGGAGGTTACCAGAAAGCAGATGATGTGCTCTAAACAACAACAATATCCCGGACCCTTTTTAGTTGCCCCGATTGCTGCTTTCCAGCTGAAGTCGTTGCTTGCCAAAGTTGGAAAGAGAGGGCAAAATCCAGGTTGCGCATAGATTTTAGCTAATTTCGCTATAACCAAGAGCGGATTTCAATAAAAAAGGTTCCCGAGCTATTTGATAGAAGCATCGAATGATATGTATAATCAATGTATATATCTCGAAAAATTTACTTCATGCTGTAAAAAATTTGAAAATTTGCACTCTTAAAGTTCGTTAAAAAGTTTCCCGAGACCCAAAAGGTTTTGCCCATATTTTAATGTGAAATAAAGTGCGTTGTCAGTTTTGGAACTTGATTTTTGTGCTTTCCTACAATATTACTTACTGGGCTTAGCCTACGGGAGGCGAGGATCCCATTTACAACAAACAAAGTATGTATGCACTGCTTTTCATACGTACCAAATTTAGTCCAGAAAAAATATCGCTTAGAAGGCCAAATTTCTAGAAACTTTTCTGGCATCGCTGGTTATTTTTGCTGCCTTATTATCCTTTTTAACACGAAATGTTTATTGTTGCACTAAAAACTAACTTTCTCAGCGGATGCAGTGAAAATAACGCAATGTTTCCACCAGTAATTTCATGTTTTTGAAAAGTTTGGGTCCCTCCCTTGGGGGGTTCTGGCTTTGCTGCTGTCCTCTAAGGATTGAATCGTGTAAAGAATTCTCCAGGAAAAATTTCCTAGAATAATCCCAGTATTCAAGAGAAATCCAGCTTTTTCCAGTTGTTATTAGTCTCATTTTTCTATGTTGATAATTTGTAGTTAGCAGTTAATTGATTACTGAGATTTTCAGCAATTCAACTGTTAACTGATATTTCAGGTAATCATCCGATCATCCATCCTTCCGCTTCGACCAACCTCTCAAGACCTTATTCTTCACGTCGATTGTGGCCATTCAAGGGGTTGAGTTCTTCTACCTTGGCCGGCGTCGCCATGTGAAGCGAGAACGATCAGTCAGTGGTTGGGAAGATCAATCGTTCCACCACTGATAATTGATCACGTTTTTGCCTGGTTAACCTGGATCGCAGGAGCTACAAGAACTAATCCGGAAGATGATTCTGTTACCTAATGGATTACCATTCAAATAATTGGTTAATCCGCTCCGCACCATTTTGTGCGTTATGAATTTTCTGACCCTTTTCTCTGTCTTGAAGTCGTAATAACTGCTATGGAAAGCCGTGATGAAAGAAGCTTACGCAATTATACGCTTAATATGACTATTGGTTTTTCCTCTGTTTTGTTGATGCTCATTTTTGACTGTTTATGGTGTTCGCTAGTATGTCAGAAATGCCGGTTTGGAAAGGGTTATGCCATGTTGAATTTCTTATTTTCGCATAATTGGTGATAGTGGTTATGTTTGTCGGACATAAGAGTACATAATGATAAGAGTAGGACACTGCGGATACTCAATGCAATGAGCGCAAAGACCGCTCTCTGTAGGCTATTGCCTGACTCCCCCCGCCAGCCCCCACAAATCGGCTCCCTCCCACGCCTCCCCCACAATGGGCACGACTTCCAAAATGAGGTAGCTGGCTCGCTTAATATATATACCGCTAATTCTAGCCCATTGTAGGTGCGGTATGAGAGGGGCAATTTGTGGAGGGGGGATGAGGGAGTAGCCTGCAGAGAGCACAGTTTTTGGTCTCATTGTATGGGAGTAGAAATAGAAGCATAAGCTTGGCTGTCATTATGTACTCTTGATTGGACTAACCCACATTTGGGTTCTAGTTTTGACTATCCAATTTTTCATCTGTAGTTGTCTGTCCTGTTGCTTGCCGTGTCTATCTTGTTTCCAAGTACTAACAAAGCTTTTGTTGTGAGGACTATATTTGCTCTGTTAAACTGTGTCTGTGTTTTACTTTTTGTTGAAAATTCTTTTCACAGAATTGTTAATTTTGACTATTTTGTAGGATTCGATGATGTGTAATCCATTTTGTATATACACTTTATTATACGGTATTATACGATAGTGTAAAATGTCTTGCTATATATAGACTGGTTTTAGTGTATGGGAATGTAAATTATAGACGGAGCTGAAACTGTAGTCTAACGCAAACCTTAGCAAACGTACTCTAGAAAACATTTGAATAAGCTTAGAATCATGCAAATCTTAAGTCTGAATATGGGTCGCCTGTCATAAAATGCAGATTAAGTGTCATTTACTGTGTATATGCTATCCTTTGAGTAAAATTGTTGATGTAAATAAGTAGGTCTGTAGTTGGTTATGGCTATTGGCTAGTTTCATAATTAGTTAGAGCGAGAATCGGTTCAAAACGGGCAATATATAACTGTTGCACAACAAGGTGAGCTGTGTAATAAGTCCTTCTGGAGAAGCGAAATGTAGCAGCTATCCGGAAATTTACTGATACAGAACATCAAGTATTCGAATTTTTTCGTTGGCTTCGGCTACGTTGCAAACAAATAGTCCAAAATCACCAGTCCGTCGTATTGACCGTAAATCCTGGCCTCGTGCGTAAAGCGTGTAAGTAAATAGTAACATCAAGAGTATATAATAACTAAAGACACATCACTTCAAAGAAATTCGCAACCTATGCCTACGTTCCGAAGCAAGCTCGAAAAGATCTATCCAGTTGATCCAAAGTGTCTGTTGCGAACTTCAGCGCGCAAGCATAGCGTGTGAGTATTTTTGAATTGGTGGGTCTAATTTGTGATGGGAGTCACCCGTTATCGCGCAAATAATGTCGCAAGCCTAGTAAGAGCATGGCACTAACTATCACACTCTTAGTTATTATGTACTCTTTAGTAACATCAAGAGTGCATAATTGCACTATATGTTAGAAGAAGAGTAAGCCACTAGAGGGCTCCTCTTCTTGGCATTGCGTAACGGTGCTCCGACCACAATACGCGAATGTTCCCCCGTTTGGTGTGGGGGTCGAAGAGCATACCCTCTCCCCGTTTGGTGGGGGGGGGTATGCAAAAGGGGTCCCCGTTTGTGGGGGGTAGGCAGAAGGGGGTCCCCGTTTGGGGGGTTGTCGCCAAGTCAGGCTGAAATTGGCTGAATCTGATTGGCTGTTGGCGACCCCCCCCCCAAACGGGGGCCGCTTTTGCCGACCCCCCCCCCACCACACGGGGGCCCTTTTTCAAATAGAACAAAAACTACCGTAATCCTCTGCTATACCCCCCACCAAACGGGGAGGGGGGTCTCTGCAATCTGATTGGCTGTGGGCTACCCCCCCCACCAAACGGGGGCCTATTTTGCCTACCCCCCCCCCCACCAATGGGGGGACATTTTCGCACACCCCCCCCCACCAAACGGGGACCCTTTTTCAAATATAAAAAAAACTACCGTAATCCTCTGCTATACCCCCCACCAAACGGGGAGGGGTCTCTGCAATCTGATTGGCTGTTGGCTCCCCCCCCCCCCCACCAAACGGGGACCTCTTTTCTGCTACCCCCCCCCCCCCCCACCAAACGGGGGAACATTCGCGTATTGTGGTCGGAGCACCGTTACGCAATGCCAAGAAGAGGACCCCTCTAGTGGCTTACTCTTCTTCTTATATATAGTGCAATTATGCACTCTTTGTAACATGATATCGATCGAGGTCTTGTTGAGATAGCCGCTCTCTGAATGTGGAAAGTAGGTTTTCCTTTTTGGTAGGAATCGGCTAAATGCCTGTCCATGCGCAGACGGAGCAACGAGCGAACGGAGAAGGCCTGGGTTTATCGGTGTTTCCGTTTCTTGCGTGAATGGAATACAAGACTGAGAAGCGAAAGAACGGTCTTCCGTGGATAATTGCTCCGTTGGGTATGAAATGAATCGTCCTTGAAGGTCATTCGTCATGAAGGCCTGAAATTTGGCAGCCGATGACGGTATAAAAATTTAGGCCGACTTTCGAAATCGTACCTAATTTCAGGGACAATATCATTTGCCTGACTGTCACTGGATTGGACGATTCTGTCTAGCTGGTTGTAACATTACAGTGTTGTTTCAATAATAGCCGATTTCTGACTTAGTTTCAGTTTCAGTTTTAGACGGTAATTGAACAAATTCAGTTTCAGGTTTATTCCGGGAACCGACATTTTATATAGTTGTTTCAGTAGGCGATTTCAGACTTCAAACAAATTCAGTTCCTCGGGAAGCCGAAAAAGTTTCAGTCGACAAAACAAAATTTCGGGTCCAATCATTTCAGTAATTTCAGTCAGACTTTCAGTAACAAGCCAGCAGCTACTAGAGTTGTTGGCCGGCCGAGGAAAACCCGGCCGGCCGGGTCAGATGCAGCTGGCCGGCCGGCCGGCCGGCATGGTACGCATATTTCTAATCTGTGTAGCTGGAATACGCATTCTAAAATGTGTAGCGTAAATACGCAAGCGATTAGAAAGTGTGTACTTGGAATACGCAGCATACTTTCTAGTGTTTCATTATATGCTATTGTTGGCTCATATAAATACTTTATGTACCCAATGTGTTTGGTATTATATGCTGCATATATACGTTATGAACCTTCTAGTGGGGAAATTTAAAAAACTAACGGCACGGCAGTGCTAATTGGCAAAGGGAGCATAGCGTAATGATGCTAATTTTTAGAAAAATACTTATTTTGGTTAAATCAATCCCATATGAATGCATTGGAACACATTTTAGAAAAGAAAGCAACACTACAAAAGGTAGCAAAATTTAAAATCTATATTAGTATTATTAGTATAGTCGTCTGCGGTTGTTAAAACCACCACTTTCAGCTTTCAGCAAATTTTTCTTTCCTCGGAAAACTTAACGTCTTAGGTTTTTTAAAAATTCAAAATTTTCACCAATCAATCCAAATGTTTTAGAATGCATTCATTTAAAATTTGGGCTAAATGTAAAAAAGTTATATCAGCCTAAACTGACAATTCGGTCTTAAGATGAGACTGATAGTGTAAGCGAATAAAATTAACTTATAGAACAAGATATTATAGGACTTCCGAATCATTTTAACAATAATAAAAAAATTTACACATGTTCCGCAAAATACCGAATATTTGTATATCTTGAGCTAACAAAAACAACTAAATTAAGTAAACAATGCGCCCCTCTCCCAAATTTTTAAGTAAACTATAGCTTTGTATTTTATCAAAATTACTTTTCTCAAAGTTTGACAAATTAGCCCAAATGCTGAATGATTGCATTCCAAATTGATTGGTAAAAAATTTTGGATTTTTGAATTTTTGAAAAACTTTAAATCTTAAAAAATAAATCTGCTGAAGGTTTTGTATATCTGGTTTCGACGACCACGGCAGAATATAAGACTATGATGTGCGTTTTTAGCTTTCTTACTACCTTACAGATTACACCTAAAACTTAGAACGTTTTTTAGTTTATGCTGAGCTAACCAAGAGCTGACTTGAAAAATGAACTTCAGGTTCGTGTTTGGCTGGGTAGACAGACAACCCCTAAGTACAGTTTCTGCAGAATCAGAAATATAATACTTCTTGAGTAACGTTGGTTTCCCATGAAAACACAGAAATATAAACTAAGAAAAATTTTAAAACTTGTCTAACTTTGTTGATTTCTTATTTTTAAATGTGTTCGAATGCATTCATATAGTATTTAACCAAAATAAGTATTTTTTAAATTAGCGTCATTGTCATTACACTAACCTCGCTTTGCCAATTGACACTGCCGTTCGGTTATATTTTTGTATTTCTCCACTGGAAGGTTCATAACGTATTTATATTCATAACGTATTTATATGCAGCATATAATACCAAACACGATCGGTATATAACGTATTTATATGAGCCAATAATATATAGCATATAGTGAAAGTGAAACACTGGAAAGTATGCTGCGTATTCCAAGTACACACTTTCTAATCGCTTGCGTATTTACGCTACACATTTTAGAATGCGTATTCCAGTTACACAGATTAGAAATATGCGGCCGGCCGGTCATCAGAAAAAGGATACTACTTGATTTTATCTGTAATACATAACCAGGAGTAACTGTATGCATCAATTAATGCTAAATATTTTGCAAAATACACGAAAAATAGGGCAAAACTGGTACCGGCCGGCCGGCCGGCCTGGTTGAAACGGCCGGCCGCCAGGCCGGTTTGCATAACCCGGCCGGGCGGCCCGCCCGTAAAGGCCAGCCCCCGGGCCGGCCAGCCGCCCCGCCGCGGTCACAAGCACGGCCGGCCGGCCGAGTCAAAAAACCGGCCGGGCAACAACACTAGCAGCTACCCAGAAAATCCAGTATTGTCTGTTTAACTGTTTCCAAGAAACAACCCATATTGAAAAATTAAATATTAACCTACTTGTTACAAAATTCTCACTAGTGCTGAATGTTTACCGGTTCGACTAACGTTAACGACCAGACCTGTGCAGGAGGGGAAGTTCTGGGGGGGGGTGAAGGGCGGCCGAAAGCCGCCGAAAAACCGGATTTTTCCGGTTTTTTACCGGAAAAATCCGGATTCTCGGGGGGGGAGGGACCCCTCTGGGGGGGTGAGCTCAGGTCTGGGGGGGTGAAACCCCCCCCCCCAAACCCCCCAAGCACATGTATGTTAACGACTAAAGCCTTTGGTCGGCGAACGTGTTGGCAGTTGTGCGAGACTCCAGCAATTGGCTCCAACTCTGCATGCAAAACTTTAGCAGTCATTCGGGGTCGGGGTTGGCCAGAACATTCCCATCTGAATCTGAAAACTGTCCGTTGGCCGGCCATTGGCTGTTGTCCGGGAGAGGGCCAATTCGCGGTGGGACACTGGTCAGTCAACGGCCAAAGTCCGGCAGCATTGGCTTGACCGACGAGAAATGCGACCGACGCCCAACACTAGTTACAGTTCATTCAGAAAAGCTCCCTATCCATCATTCAGCAGCCGAAGACCCTCAGAAAACGTTGGAATTGATTTTAGTTCGGAACTCAAACTAGTTTCAGCTTAGTTTCGGCTCGGCGGGTTTCCCCTGTAGTGTTGTTCACCGGCCCAATTTTTCGTGTGCCAGCCGGCCCAGTTCGTAACGCCGGTCGGTTCCAGTTTTCGCTGGCTATTCAAAATTCAAGTAACAATAGAAGATTTTTGTTAGTCTTCAAGGCAGATTTTAGCAAGTTTAAGGCTATAAACCGCGGAAACTGTCACTGATCGGTCGATCGCCCAATATTTGACCGACCTGGTTGCTACAGGCGGTCGGCCGGCCGGTAGCACGGCACGGTAGCCGGCCGGTGCACAAGCACAACACTATTCCCCTGAATTTCAGTTTCAAAACTTTTTCTAATAGGAGTTTCCGTTTAAGTTGCAGTTTCAGTAACTGAGACATCACTAGCTCATTGATAGTCTAGTTGCTAGACTGCGCTGGAAGTTTTTGAGATCCGCTAGTGTTGTCTATCTCTGGTCGACTTGGTGGGGTAGTAAGTAACTAGATGGTGATATCAGAGCTGGATCCCAGTCCAACGTTTGACTTTCATCGAGGTTTCATACACTGAGAATCTGTGCAAGATGTTCTAAAGATGCAGTGATTGCATATCCAAAATTGAGATAAGCTGTAGCCTGCTGGTTTCCTTTCGGGTATTTTTGACTCATACGGCTTTAATCTTTTACGTATGCTATAACTTACGAAATACCCTATTTCCGTGCTCTTTAATATTTTGGGACCAGTCCCGTATTTTTAGGCAAAAGAAGATTTCTCGAACGTTAAGACCTGATGAGCCAAACCCATTCGTATCGTGGCACAAAAAGAACCTTTGACCGATTCTACATTTATGAGAAATCATGTTCACAATTTTTTGTCTGTATTTAGCCGTTATTTAGGAAACTTTTTGCTGTTTTTTGCTAATTATACTAGATTCGTATGCTCCTTTGAATGACCTAATTAAAATTGCGAAAGTTATAGCGTTTTAAAAAATCACAAAAGCACTGCACAAGAGGATACCACCACCTTAAATCAACTCCAAATCTGGCTATGTCAACAAGCAGATCCCTGATTTACGCCACGATAATCTTTATAACTCTTGTGCTAAGCAAATTTCTCTGGAATGCCCCCACCCCTCAAATCGTTCAAATGTGATGAGACCAGGTAAGCTAAAATTTTGTATGGGTATGTTATCGACCACGCTGAGTTCAAACATAGCAGCATTTTTCGATTTCGCGAAGATCAATTTTTTTCGATTTGCAAGGGGTGACCAAGGGAAATTGAAAGACTTTTGTCTTCGATTCAGTTGAAAAGTTGTAGATAGGGTTTTCTTGTCCGCGGAACACGAATATGAAATCCGTTAACCGATTCAGCTTTCCCTTAGTTCAGTTATAAAGCTTATGATATAATTATGCTGAGCTAACGGAAAGCTGAATCGAGAAACAGACTCAGAATCGTGTCCTTCGGCCCAAAAAACCCCTATATACACCTTTTTCACAAAACCGAAGACAAAAGTTTTTCGGCTTCCCTTGGTACCTGTTTACGGATCGAAAAAAATCGAATTTCGCGAAATGGAAAATTTTTGCGATATTTGAACTCGGTGTGGTCGAAAACGCACGAATACCAAATCTTAGCTCAAATTCTTAAGCGTTGAAGAATTTGAGGGTGTGGGGGGTAATCCAGACAAGATCCACTTCTCCTACAGCGGTAGCTGAATATTAAAGACAAAGAGATCATTTTTAATTCACAACATGCAGTTTTATTTGACAACAGTAATAAAATACCCTAGACCATCAAAATATCCACGTGTAGCCTCGGATTTAGTTTCATACTCTACGCTCTTCCTCTTCAACAGCATCTTTCTGCTCCAGCTTCCAGAGTAGGACACAACTGCACATGCATTGAGGAGGGCTATCGTTTTGAAGATGAAGCTGCATTTTTTACACACGTCGTAGAAAAACTGGTTTTAATTGGCCTGCGCAGTCAGTGAACGCCTATACCTATTTTTTCTAATATACCATCCTGAAATCAATATCTTAGAGGTTATTCACCGGCCTCGGCCGGCCAGTGAAACTCCTGCAATTAAGGACTAACGACTGTATCTATGAGAATGTGCATCAATATTGTGTTGGACAGAAATTGAGGACATTATGATAAATTTAATTGATGTGGGCGTTAGATAATTTTTCCTGCCAAACTATCAATTTCTAAAATCATCCTTGAATTTCTAAAGTCATCTTTCAATTTCTAAATTCTTCTTACTCAATCAGAACATAAATCAAAAAATGTAAACAACACAGTTTTAGTTTGTAAGTGCTGCTGTGATATTAAAAATGCTAACGATTTGAAGTAGAGGCTTTAGTGTGGTTTGCGCACCCATATGCACAAAAGCCCAGGTTACTGTATGTTTTGGGAGGCTAAGGGAAATGATGTTCAAACTTAAAATTTGGCCAAAAATTTCAAAACGTTTGGCTAACCAAAGAAGAATATTAATCTTTTAATCCTAGTTCGACTAAAACAATGTTTATATACAACATTTAATAATTTTTCTGCAGATGGACACACAGTTTAATTTTCTTACGAAAAGGAACAGTGAAGCCAGTTCATACTAGCCTAACGTTTTTAATTAATCATGGTGGTAGTTGCAAGCTAAGAATTCCCATCACCCTAAATCTTGGCCAAAAGCCAGCCCATCGGACATAATCGGCACAAGCGGATTTCAGTGTCCCCTCTCCAGGTAAATGGGATCCGTAATTTTATGCGGCAAACAGAATTCCTGAGCCCACTTGTTTTATCTTTTGTCTGCCAGTTATATATTGAGTTAGCGCCCACTGATCGAATCAGTACGTGACGCTCCCTTTTTATACCTCCACGTCCGCGTCTGCGTTTAATCTCCCGCGTACGTTCTCCTTTTGTCTTGGTCCCCATTGTTAACACAATCCAGGGTCCTAGGAATATTACCCTAAATCTTCTCAGAAGCATTAGGCTACTAAATATGGGAACATTATCTAGCAAACATGGCCATGGTCGAAAACCAATGCCAAAGAGCTTAAGATAATTCTAAGAAGCCTAGAAGATCAGCCTAGAAGATTTCTTTAATTTTCACACATGTATGTTTATAAACTTGACACAGTTTAGCCATAAGCAACATAATAGAGCATACTAATTTATATTTATTCAGTTTAAATGAAATCATAACAATTATTGCAACGTTTTAACGAATCTTGGGACCTTTTCAAGAAAGGGTAGAGTAGAGTTAAAACTAACTGTTTTCATGAAAGCGTGGAGTTAATCTTTACTCTGCGTTTTTTAACTCCTTTGAATCCTGTAGGGTTAAAAATGGCAGGGTTAAAAGGAGTTAAAATGGCAGAGTTAAAATTAACTCCATGCATTCATGAAAACAGTTAATTTTAACTCTACTCTACGCTACTCCAGCTTCCTTGAAAAAGGAACTAGCCATGCTGAAGTCGATTTACATAAATATCCTGTACTGATTACAACAACATAAATTCATTTTATTAGTAAACAAGCATCATCATTGTCATATGTGAACTTTTGTAAATACATAAACAATGAATTCATTTTTGAAGAACATTTGAGGGAGAATTTTTTACTAGTTTTGGAGATTTTCCAATTTTTACTTGGCAAAAACCTACATTAAACTTTTCAACAAAATGGTAATATAACCCTGTTCGCTTCCTGAATGGTCCCTTCCAGACATGTGCAGGAGGGAAAGTTCTGGGGGGGGGGGGAGCCGGCGGCCGCAACCCGAAGGCCGCCGGAAAACCTGTTTTTCCGGTTCTGCCAAAAAACTTCGGAGGTTTACAACATGAATCCACTGGATAATGAGTTATTATTTAACCTTTCCACTTTGCTTCCAGTTTTTAAACTTTCCTTTCACTTTGATTTCTATTGCTAAAAACTCTTTCCGTTTCCGCTTCCGTTAACTAGACGGAGCTTTCAAATTTCAAGAATGTTCTCAGCATGTTTTAAAACAGTTGATTCAAATAAGCACAGCAT
>JASAND010012559.1:0-67616 GCA_030248195.1 Trissonchulus latispiculum
GACAGACAGTACAGTGCATGTACGTAGTTCTAAACAAAATAAAATCCACCAATTAGTGGAAGCAAAATAAATCTCGCTTTCAAAGCTTAACAAAAATTAAGATGACCAAATTTTTACTTTTACACCATAGACATCCATGAGCACAGCGAAAGTGGTCAGATGATGACACGCGCAGACAGTGTGGCTCTCATTGTGACTGACCAACCAACAACCTTCGGGTGACCAGTGTCCACCGCTGTGCTCAGGCTTCCAAAACACACATTGTGGATTTGAAAAATTCTCAACCTAAAACAATGAAATTATCGACTCAAAATTCGGGTAATTGATTAAAGACTGAAATAACAGAGGAAAACTTGAACTGTGTGGAACAATTACGAACTTTCTTCACCTATTTCACCTATTTCTTCACCTTCACCTATCAGATAACGAAGTTCTATTGATTTCCAAGTTAAATCCATATTTTAAGCCATAAATTTCACGAGACTAATAAATATTTATCTTCGAAAGAAATATGTATCCGTATGAAAGAGACAGTTATGTAGACAATGTGTGTTCACATCACATACATTTGGTGTAGAGAAAGTCAGGACAACCGGATCAGCCAGATCCGTGATATGATCCTGATAGTTCAAAGAGACTGTGATCACACGAGAGACGATCCTTCGCTCAACTTCAGTCTTTCCTTCGTCGAAGTGGGAAAAGGAAGGCTCAGGGTTAAGCAGAGCGCCAGCACTATCATGGGCCAAGTATACTACGCGAGCAAAGGCTAAAATAAAATATTAATAGAATTATGATATCAGCAAATTCTGGAAAATTCAATTATAACCGATTAAGTTTACGAAACATAGCCCTCGATGGAAATACATATGCTCGCAAAATAGGTTTTCAATACAGTGATTTTTCTTCAGATAAGTTTGCTACATAATTCATTTTTGTCGCACCATTAGCACTGCTATGGAGCAAAGCTTCCTCTGGTATATCCACAGGGTCCACATCAGAACGATAGAGACTGAGAGCAGGGAAACGCATCACACTCTTCCGAACTCTCACCAAACTGACTTCCATCACTATAAAATAAAAAACGATACATTGGAAATTGTTTCTACAAGAGATTACTGAAATAAACCTGAAACTGAAAATTCTGAAATCTTCACCGATCCCATTTCAAGGAAAATCTGTATTGAGGATTTGACTCACAAATCAATTTTGTATAAACGGCTTACACAGATTGCTTGTCATCTGAGTTTCGGTGGAACTTCCTGGCTCAAGAGTTGATGCCAACATTGAAGAGCTGTCCTCCACCGACTTCATCAGTTTTCTAATTAGATAATGTCTATGCTGTTGACTTAAATCGTTCCAAACATGGCCAAGATCCGTAGACAGCAGATGACCACAAGTTTGCAACAATTTCTAAAACAAGAAAATTATGGCCTCTGCATTTCACTGGAAGGTTAACTAAAGCTTTGATTTAATGAGAATTGCTATCGCAGCAATATACTAAATGAAACCAGCAGACTCAGCTTAGAGGCGGACTACTACAATCTGAGCGAAATTAACCAATACATAAATTGGTGCTAAACTAATATGTTTTACATAGTCCACTAAAACATGGAACATGGAACAATCCTGATTTTATCGATATTAAAACTGAGTTATCTTTCTCCAGCGCACCTCATTTATTGCTTTGATAAGGCTGGTCCGTTGACTGAAAGACAAGGCGTAGACAGAGGATTTGGTTTTGTTATTCAGAAGTTCCAGAAAATCAGCCACAGCCACCACATCTCCTCCGTACAGCTCAGCCACTGCAGTTGCGCCATTGACGTCATCGATCATTTCCAGCAATTCCGTTGCAGTGGAAGCCTGAAACAGCATAAAAACTAGGAACAAAAATACAAATTTCCATGAAACAAAGCACCAATAAAAGGTTTTTCAGCTTCCTCAACAATTCATCACTTTCGGACCTGATAGTTCAGCCATAAAATCTAGATTCCAGATTTACCTTTAAGAAAAACTGAGAATAAAATTCAATGATAATTTATTGACGTTGCACATTTATGTATGTATTTTGAGAAATCAGTACCAACAACATTTTGCCTCGGTCAAAATAGACTTTGTCAAGATACCTGATCAAGACGAATCTTAATGTCATCTGTCCAAGGAGAAGCACAGCGGCTCAAATCCGGATACTGTGGTTGCCACCATCCTTCAGCGCTGCAGTACCAAGATGCAAAATCTTAAACAATGAAAAACCTATTAAAACAAAAATGCATAATAAATGAGCTTATAATACCATCCATTATCTTTAAATTTTCATAACAATAAAGAACGGTAATTCCCTCGTTCCTGTAAGCACTCTTGTTTTCATTTATATCCGCTACACAACATGTTTACTTCATTTTAGACTGCTCTCTTTATCTGGAGATTCTTAGGAATGTTTTGTAATGACATTAGTCCAGTTAATCTTACAATTAGCATTATTAGGACAGGGACGCTTGACGGGTATTCCAGTCTGACCAGGCTGAGTAACAGGCCAATGGATGTTACGAACCGTTCTCTGAGGACAGACCTTGGCGGCTGACGTCAAAGAACTGACCAGAACAGATCCATCAGACCTGCTCTCCTTCTGTTTTCCATGTCTGCTGAAATTACAAATTAAATCTGTCATGTAAAACACAAAATCAAATCAGAAAGGATAGACGCATATTAAATTGCAAATCAGCTGTATAATCATATGAATCAAGTCGAAATGTCACAAATCATAAACCATACTCAAGTCGTAGTGAGATGAGACTTCGTTAAACCAATTACGGTAAGAGGCAATGAATGCAAGCTGTGGCAATAGAGATATTTTCGATTTTAAGAAATTTTAGTAAACTTATAGCACAACAATATTATTTGATGACTACACATAAATGCAAAACTTGAGCTGAAATCATTAACTTCAGTTACCCGGCATGAATATAGGGTGGCAAATCAGGAACTTGTCCAGTTTCATAGCCTCTTGTCGTCGTAGTTGTTGTTGTTGTACTTGTTGCAGTAGTTGTGGTGGTTGTAGTTGTAGTTGATATTGGTTCTGTTTTGACTAAACAAAACAAGACAGGTTAAAAAGTCAAATAAATTAAAAACAAAGATTAAACCTAAAGTAAAATTTATACTAAATTACTACATATCTTAATGTTTACTGAATATCTTCAATTCAATGGACAGACTCCTACTTGGGCGACAGATCCAAGCGGCTTCCAAGTATTTCGGTGTTTCTGGACACTCATCATGGAACACAGTGTTATCCACAGGAATTTTGCAGGAACTGCGATTTTCACACCTATAATAAGCAAAACATTTATGAATGAACAAAAACACAAACAGTAGGTATTAAAAACGGTAATGCAAGGCTGATACAGAATCAAAATCCCAAATTATTCAAGACTTTATTCATCTTCAATTTAATTTCAAACGTTTTTCCTACTTCTTGCTGATTATAGTATAGGAATCCCTAAACTCAGCATACTTTGCACTGTAGGTACACAAGGTACTTCATGAACTTTATTTTCTATGTTAAGTGCATACTGTACACAGTTTATTGTTTACAGTATGCCCGTGTCCTTTAATAAATATAAGGCACTTGTGCGAATATCGTTTCAGTTCAGAGTGTTCCCTCGCAATCAAACAATAAAACAAGCCATAAAAGCTGAGATAACGACACCTCATAAACTACAAATTCTCTCAAAGGTGGTTAATTTTGCCACCACTGGG
The DNA here is from genome assembly GCA_030248195.1 of Trissonchulus latispiculum. Taxonomy (NCBI): domain Eukaryota; kingdom Metazoa; phylum Nematoda; class Enoplea; order Enoplida; family Ironidae; genus Trissonchulus; species Trissonchulus latispiculum. The sequence goes on from JASAND010012559.1 coordinate 3,754, forward strand.
AGAACAATAAACTCGAAACATGAAAGGTAGATCCGACACCGCTGACCCCGATTCAGCAAAATAGGAAAAGATGTAAACTTTATGAGACACTTAGGAACTCAAGTCAGTCAGTCTCTCAATCCGACTGGCGGTAACTTCAAAGCCAGTTGTTGTTAATAATAAAACAATTATCCTTTCTAAACTGTACACACCACACACAAGTAAATAATTTCCATCCTGCTTTTGTAGTCTTCGAAAACGCCCACTAAAATGTTACTACAGTTTGGAAACGAATCCAAAGCCAGGTTTGATTGTGTCTGAATGGCTCAATCCGTAGAGCGTTGACCTAGATCGCCAAAAGACTGTGGGTTCGATCCCTCTTCAAACCCGAATTTTTCTGGTTTTAATTTTCGTTCGCTCTTTAATTTCACTTTTTGAATTCAAGAATCGCGCCCAGAATCAGTGTTTGGATCATTTCCTATTGCAATTTTTATGCATGCGCACTCTTATAGTTATAACTGAGCATGTAAATTTTGGAGACTGGTATTGTCATTTCGTCCAAAAATTAGATCATCACATGATCCATCCTTAAAAAGCATTTTAATATATATATATATATATATATATATATATATATATATATATATATATATATATATATATATATATTATATATATATATATATATATACGTTTCAGTTTATGCCCTCGCCATTAAACTTCAATAGCTGAGTCCTCCCAAGACCCCACCATTCCTGCTGATTAAAGCGTCAGATTTGAGTGATCTGATCTGTCGTTTTGTTAATATAACAAAATTTTATATTGGGAACAGGAAAGCATTGAATTAACAAATGATCTCTTTTCAATTCCACAGGAAACATTCTTGGTCAACTACACAATCACATCACAGTAGGAGAAGTTTGCAGACCTTTCCACTCGGACAGGTCACTGTGGAGTTCGGTAGGATTAAAGTAACACTAATTATAGTCAAGTAGCTACGTAACATATACAAAGGTGAGACAGATTTGGGGATCCAATTAAATATTTATCTAATTAGACACTCCAAAATCATGTCTCAACAATGGACTACTACAAATCGACGGAGGGCTAATAATGGGTTAATATTTAGATCTCCGGGAACCACGAGGAGGAGAACACCTGCCTTCTCTGAGCGGTGACCGTGATCTAATTTTACAAGTAGACTTATTCACGGGATACTGGTTGTTAACATTGTTCTATCTTTTAGAAATTTGTCCAAACCCTACAATTATTAGCCAAAACACATGACACTCTTCTGATTCCCTGTCTTTAGTCCTTCTACTTAACACTGGATTAGTCACACTTCTCTAACTAACAACAGAAGGACTCCAATTGGGTAACGCTTAACCTGACAAGTGGAGAAAACATTTTCATTCTCACAATTTTTAATACGCACTCAGCAAATCTGACAACAAAGCTTTTCAAAACAAAAACTTAGACTCGCAGTGCAGACATAGCCACATGAAGTACAGCTAATTAATTGTTTTGTTCTCATATCATTGGTTGTCAACGTTTGACCAGAAAGAGTAAATTTGCATTTAGAAATTTATAGTTGAAACTTAATTCCGACCATATATCAAGTTTCTGTTCGGAATTCGGTCAGTCTATGAGAAGATTCACTGTTTAGATAATCGCCGCATCCAAGTATTATCAATTTCATATCAGAAAGGTGGCATGCCCTGAATTCACGTAACAACCCCCTCACATATTAAGGGCCGACAGTTTTCCCATTCAGAATGATAAAGATTCTTTCATTAATCATAATTTTGGTAAAATCCGAACAAATATATCATTTTCCTAGAATTTATCAACATAAGGTTGGCACTAGTTTCAAGAGGGCCCTACCGCTCATCTAATTAAGGGTATTCATCTTGTCAACTGTCAACTTGAATAGACCGAGTACGGATAGACTATTGATAAGACGGAGCCCAATTTCCTTCCGGGCTAAGCGGTGAACCTCCATGACAGTTTTAGGTCAGAAACGAAAAATAAATCTATGGAAACTGGGATTAAACTAAAAACTGTGAAAAATAGCATGCTTGAATGTTTTTGCGTACGTATGTCACTTTTGCAACTGTTCTTAGCGCAACAACAAAATATTTGATTCAAAAAGACTTCGAGTACCAGCCACTTGCCAGATCTCGAACTCACGACCCTTAACAGTCAAACCAACAGTCCATTAATCTTCAATTACCGTTCTTTGAGTACTCGCACTGTTCCAGTAAAAAGGCATTGAGTATTGGCGTAGTAGAAACCGTCAGGATTGCACCGACTCAACGCAAATCGACCATAGTTTGCCCGAACTATGTGAATCAATGTTGAATCAGGACAGTCGATGCTCAACACATCTCCTTCACAGGCATACTCGCTGAAAGACTGAGCTAAAACAACAGAAACAATAAAATGAAATATTACAAATAAAGCTCAAAATGCAAGCCGTGGCGAAAGAGAGAAAGGCGTTGCTAACATTAACAGCTTCCTGTTTGAATCGACTTTAGATATTATGCTGTTAGAAATCGTTATCCCCCGAAGCAATAATTCCATAATGATTTTCGCTAAACGCTATTGGGTAAACCATTTCGCTGAATCGTGCACCAGTAAAAGCTTATTTGGCAGCGTTTAGATACATACAATCGCCATGAAAATTTTTGAAGAATTGTGCGAATGTTCACAACCAGCGTTATTATAACTGACTGGGCCTCAGCGCCAGATGCAGAACGTTGCCGGCTATCCAACTTTAATATCCATTACCTTGTTTCAACCTTTTTATATGAATTAAGTGATTTACATATTGAGCTTATACGAAATCCATATAATATAAACTTTCACATTCTCTGAATTCGTGAGTTGTAGCGAAAGTCTGGATATTTCATTTGGTTTGTATTTTGGCATGGTTGTTAGACCTAATCTGAGGGAGGGGGAGTCGAATACATAGAAACTTAAATTTTCCATGTTAATTTTTGGACTGTTTTGGAAAGGAAGCAGCTTTTCTGGGTTTCTCATCTTAGCAAAGCACATCAATTCCAAATTAGTTACATTCGAATTTATCAACGCTAATGATGCTGAACTGAAATCCAAAGCTGCACGTATTACTCACTCACAGATACTTTTATCATAAGGACGGTTTTAAGTCTCCACTAATGAGGCTTTATTCTGATAATTTGGCTGAAGCTAGCTTTAAATACTTTTGAGCTTTAACTTGAGCTAAAATGAAAATGCCGCCTCAAAATTGTTAATTATGACACACTGAAGAGAGAACGGTCAAAATTAAGGGTCCTTTAATATCTACTTCCTGAGTTGATAAAGCTTGGCTAGGCGTACTGATAACAAATTATTTATTGGACAAGCCAGAATAACCTCAAGGCAAGGCAGGCGTCCCAGAAGACTTGACTCTCAGTCATAATTCACACATTAGATCTAATTATGCTACTTAGCTTCAAATTTTGCATCCGTGCTTATTCCCAAGACTATGCTGCAATTAGAAACTATCAGGAGGAGGTTTCCTTCCATCTCACATAGACATTTTCAAACTGGTTCAATGAATCAACAACCGAATTACAAAATGAAATGAATGCGCAAAATGAAAGATAAAAGTAAATAAATATATAAATAAATAAATAAAAAGAAAATGAAACCAAATTATAACAATAAACAAAATATTTGAAAATGAGCAAACTAATTTATTTTGCCAAGATACTGAGTAAACACTGCAAAATCTTAGTTCTCAGAGTTTATAACCTCAATTCTTCAACTAAAAGTACAAGTATATATAGCTTTTTGTCCAAAACCTTTATTATGCTTAGCTAAGATGACGTTTTTCTTTCGTTTAATTTTAATAGTAACAGTAAAAGGATATAAATACTTCTTCAAACGAAGCTGCAGCTGCAAAATTTGTTAAGTCGTTTCATCAAAATATGACATGAAGGTTTGACAGAACAGCATTGCAGGTGACGTTGCTCAATCAGCACAGCTGAGAACTTATACTGCAAGCTTCAATGAAAATTTCAATTGCTGTCAAAAACGTTGACGCAGAAAAAGAAATATTTTCCAGAAAGAAAAATAGGTTAGCCAAGATTATGAACAGAAATGTATGTTATAGCAATTTCCCTGGAATCTTTATTATGCAATAAAAAGCGGCAACATCCGAAATACTTACCAATTTAGTAATAAAGTCAAAGCCGGCTATAGGAGATAAAGGTTCAACTTAAGAAAACACAACAGACTCAAACGCAACGTGATACATGCCTCTTTATATGAAAACTTTAAAGGATCAAATTAAAAACCACATTATTGTTGTACCAAACAGTTATTTTTACCACCAAACAGTTGAAATACAGGGTTATTATTCGGTATATGCACACCTAGCAGATTTTTGACTTTTGCAAAATGCATTTGGCAAAAATATTGTACGTGAACCATTCATCAACCAATATTGTACGTTCGTTAACCTTTTCTTTATCTCGGTGAACTAAAGCTGTATATAAGTTCAATACGTAAGCTTTTGCTGGATACACAAAAAGCTAAACCCAAAACACATCTCAGATTGGTGCTCAGCGCCCCAGATGCCACTACACACAGTCTAGCTGAAGCGGGAATGAAAATCCCCTTAGTCCTTCGTATCTATCAAATCTTTGATTTTACCGACCCCATAAACACTTACAGCAGCACATTCGGTATTGGTCATCGAAATAAAGGTAAATTCTTAAATATGGTTCACGTAATCACGTACCATAGTGTTGCCGATCTTTATTTTGTAAGGCGTGCCATGCCGAAGTAGATGCATTTTGCAAAAGCCAAAAAATCTGTAATGTGTGCTGTCGCTGTCACATACCGAATCATCACCGACGAACAGTATATATATATATATATATATATATATATATATATATATATATATATATATATATATATATATATATATATATATATATATATATATATATATATATATATATATATATATATATATATATATATATATATATATATATATATATATATCAATTAAACTAGCCCTTAACTACATTGCATAAATTTTACAGTGACTGTGTACATTTAAAAATGTGCAAAAAACAATTATATATACCTACCACAGACGACATGAAATATGATAAGGGAAACTAGGATACAAAGCATCACTTGAATCTTCATGATTGGCATTATCTAATGGACTAATAGTCAACCTTCAGTCATAATAGTAAACAATCTGTAAAAGATAAAAATCTGGGGTTATTGTAGGCACCCGATAAAGGGATTTCAGCCCCCCAAAAAGATGGACCTAAAGCTCAAATCAAAATAAAGGATTTAAACCCTGACCCTAGCAGAAAAACAAATATTTGATCAAAACGGTACATATTAAAAGGAAACCCATTAACGCTAAGTCCGACACAATTTTGATGATAATGACAACAGAAGGAGAGACCATAGAAGGCAGAGCTCGGCTCAAGGAGGCGGGCCTTACATTGATTGATGTCTGAGGTTTGGGTCATTGTCTCTTGCAAGGGCTTTCTCAATGGACAGAAATAATGTCGCACTGTCTGGTATGCTTCTAAACAGAATCCCGGTATGTCCACCAACCAAAACGCAGAATTTACAAAAATTGCCAAAAAATTGTTATCATGCGTAAAAATCCTATGAAAAAAATGAAGAGAATAAGTCTTATTGCGGCTTTACCTACTTAACACTGTCTAAGTATCGCCTTTTGCCTTTTATAAGTAATAAACGAAAACAGTTAAGTGTCAGTTAATGTCTGGTTTCTTCAAAAACACTTTGAAAGAGAATGCTGTTTAAATTTTACTACCAAAAAATAGTTCTACGAAAAACTCTTTACGTACTTCAAAGTGCATACAACTCTGTCTGTAGACTTCAAAAGAGACACAACAAAATTAGTTCAACCTTTGTTGAAGTAAATGCGAGGCTACTTCGGCCCATTCTTTTGCAAATTTAAGAAATTAAATTCCAAATTTACACCTCAAAAAATCTCAGCATGTGAGAAAATACTTCCTGAAATGCTACAAAAACAGCAATTTCTGGTTTAAATTAGAGTTGGCCTTCCAGGTTGAATAAAAGTAGGCCCAAAATGGACAGTGGATAACGAGCAAAATATATATACAGCAGAATTTTAGTTTGCGTACATAAATTTCAAATTTAAAATTTCTATTAGACTCGGCCCATTGATTTTTCAATGTCAAACCACTTTAAAATTTGGACACTCTGTAAACTTGCTCCAGAGTGAGTACAAAAGAACTGCTGGAAAACTGTACTTGTTTGTGGTCTGGTCATGTAACACAGAAAATTCCGCAGTTGCTCCTTCATGTAAGGATGGGAAAAGAAGAACAGAAAAATTTTTTACTAAGATTTTTCACTTGAGTTTGTTGGTATACCGCGCTTGTTGTGAAAGCTAAGAACATTATAAAAACAGGAAAAAGTTGAAAACACAACAACAGGCAGTAGGCACAGCAAAGATTGAACGCAGTTTTCTGAAAAGTAGGAAAAGCTCTACACTGAAACTATTGTATGCTTATGATGCCTATGATTTTAAATTTCAGAAAGTTCAATAATATTTTAGTGCCACCACGCACATAAAGCTTAGAAGCAGAAAAGTCTGCGCAAATGTGCAAACAACAAAGCGCTTGTACTTTGTGTCGCACATATAATTCGCGTGCAGAAAAAGCAAACTCGAAAATTGAATGATTGAAAATTTACAGTAATAGTCGCAATAAGCATTCTCAAACGCGTTTGGTTTTGGTTATCATGTAAACATCCCACAGATTCTCTACTTTTCTATATTTTTATTAACAATAATTGCACAGTTTTAGCATGAATGAGTGATCGCAGGTACAAGTGACAATAAATTATGATCACTGATTTCCGCCGAGAGGAGAAACTTTTGGCTCGCGAATTCGGAAGGAATATATCATATTGGTCCAACAACCCGGAAATCCGGAAAATTCGTCCCGAAGAAGGATGGTTTACATCCAGACTTGGGTAGTCCCAATAAAAGCTAATTAGAGAGTCGGCATAAATATAGACTAATGCTGATACCGAAAAGAAAGAAAGGACAGAGCTAAGACAGAGGCACAAATGAATTTAGGAACAAGGTTGATGGTGCCAGTTTTGGTTCTTCCCGTTGGCTTCTTAGAAACAAATTTAAGTAACTGTCAATCATGGAAAAGCTTTTGTTTCTCCTCTTAAATCTTTCCTTCTTTCTTGAGACATAAATAAAAGCATAGAATTATCTGCTTTCGTTCAGCATTTGTCGCAGAAAAAATCTGCTGAAACTAAATTACATACGCAACAAAAAGTAAAGCAAGACTCGTTATGAAATGCATTAAACTAAGCAGCAAACGGCAATTTCTGCAATTGAAAAAGATTAAGCAAGGCCCGCCCACAAAGCTGCGTCAGAGGAGGAACAACTTTTATCCAACACTCTCTGAGGTTGTCACTTTAGAACTGACGAAGGCAGGAACAACAGGGTTCCTAAATAAAAAAGATTATGTCGATACTGCCAGCAGACGAACTTTGCCATCTTTAGCTTTTAGTGATTAAAGCGGGACATGAATAAAAACCTAGCATCTAAAGCTTGCCAAGGCTTATGCAACTAACAGAAATGGTAACGACAAAATCAGCTGTCGAACCTGTTTCAAATCAGAATTCAGTGAAATTCAGGCGTAGGTAAGAAAAAAGCTAGAAAAATACCAGCTGGATGTCTGGTCTATAAGCCAATATTGAATAAAGCTGTGATTTAATGTAATGCAATATAATAATGTAATAACTGATTTTTATATCCTACATTACCTAGATTTGGGAGCAACTAACATCAAAATAAATTATACAAAAACAAGTTTTTAGAACCGTCTCAAAGCTTCTGAGTTATGTAATCCTGGTGCATTGCGTGCTTTATTAGCTGGTTGTTACAGCAAAACACAAGACCACTCAATTCAGGAAAATTGAACTTTGGTCTGCCAATTATTTTTCATTTTCTTAGCCTAAAAAATTGGATAATAAATCAAGCATATATACTTTACTTTCCTATTTGAGATATGCATTCGTTATCGCTAAAAGCATGAATGACTGAATCTTGGTTGGCATTTTTAAAAGACAAAATAGCTAAAATTATAGAGAAATCGAGATTATTGTTTTAATTAACTAAATAAATAACTCAGGCAAAGGGTGAATTAATGGCATTCCAACAGAAGCCAATGAACAAAACAAGAGCGGGCCTTTTGACCTTTACCATCTGTGATTTGAAAGACCACCTACAGTTATTGACACTTGTTCTCCTCGAGGAAGAATTCCCTTCAGAAAGTACAGGTTGTAATGTAACCAATAAAATCTGACTAAATTGGTACCTTTGCTTAGATTCAACAAAATTGCTAAATTTCTTTAAATTATATAGTGCACATTCTCATTGCTCATGAGAGCACGGAAGAAGCCAGGACCAAACCAAATTAAATGTTTTGAAAATAAAAACACGAAAGAACATACAATGAAAATGCGAAGTGGTTTTTGTGAATGAGTACGGTAGATATAAATGAAAAGCTATATTGTTCAAATAATTTCCCAAAATGGAAGAGTTCTGATCTTAGGAAAACTTGTTACAAAGACATGCAAAACCAGAAAAGATTAGTTTACAGGAGTTGCTATGGTGCATCCTACCTGACCTGTATGTAGATAATACGATATAACATACGAAAAGATGGACTCATATTTGAGGTTTTTCCAGACACCTCACCCCAGTTGGTATTCCGGTTAGGGGTAGTGCCAGCTTATTTTCGAAGTTGTTCGGATGTGGGAAGCTGACACCGAATCACTGCAATCGAAATTATCCGAGGTGTTTTCCAAGGCTATCGAGGCGTCCATTGCTTTCATCGTAATGAAGACCCCGTGGCAGCGCTCACCAAGCAGGCGGCCGCCAATTGCACAGACTCGGTAAATTTCCCATAAGGGGGATGTCCAAGCTTTCCCGAATTCAAACTTAAGCTTGGTTCAATTGTACCTGGGTGGCTCAATCGGTAGAGCGTTGGCCTAGTTAGCCAAAGGTTGTGGGTTCGATCCCCACCTCAGGCCCGAACTTTTCGGGTCGGAGGTGCTGTAGTGACATCCTTCTTTCTTTCGTTTATTACCGTGTATTCTTCTACAGCCATCGTGCACCACCTGTCAGTTTGAGCTTGTATCGCGGGGTGTGTGTTTTTGGCACGGCTATATGCCTATTCAAAAACGTGTCACTGTAGTTTGGGAACGAATTCAAACTTAAGCTTGGTTCGATTGTGCCTGGGTGGCTCAATCGGTAGAGCGTTGGCCTAGCCAAAGGTTGTGAGTTCGATCCCCACCTCAGGCCCAAATTCTTCGGGTCGGAGGTGCTGTAGTGACATCCTTCTTTCTTTCGTTTATTACCGTGTATTCTTCCCCTGGAGGATTCTATATTCGGCCCCTGTTTAGAGCCGGAGTGAACAATGATCAGAGTAGATTTTTTGACCTGATCTGAGCCAATGACTGCGCTCAGTGTCAATAAGCGCAGAGCGCGCCCAAAAGTACCTTGTTTCCGATCCGCACTGTACGTTGGACTTGAGTTGAGGTTTCTACGACACGTATTTTTTGATGTTACGGGAAGGATAAAATGACTTTACCCTAGTTGTTCCTGCCAACCTAAAATTGACCAAATGGTATATGAAAAAACTGCTGACGTTAGGCGAAGTGATTCTTTGATAGTATCGAGCCACTAACTGACCATTCCTCTGATAGCCATACAATTGATCCAAATAAAAAAGGTCATTTATTCCACAGAGAGAAAGTAAGTGAAATTCCAAGTTAATTTGTATTGCTGAGAAAGATTTAAAATTGTCATATTTGAGGTTCAGATTGTACAGGCATAAATATTAATGGAAACAGCAGGTACATTTTTTCAAATATTTCCCTACAAATGCTAATATGTGGCTAATTTCCTGCTGTTGCTCTTCGGAAAAATCGTCCAATAGAAATGTGAACTAGTGATGTGGATCGGATCGGCAAAATCGATCCGATCCGCGATCCGGCAGCCGGATCGGTTCGGATCGGATCAGATCAGATCGGATCGGATCGGATCGGATCAGATCGGGTCGGGTCGGATCGGATCAGATCGGATCGGATCGGATTGATCGGATCAGATCGGATCGGATCGGTGGGCCGCTTGAGTCAGTCGGATCGCCGAGCCGACTAAATATGTAGCAAATACACCAAATTTCGTAACACCAAATACTGTCTGTACAAAAGCACTTGACACAGGCGAAGAACGCGTGCATGTATTTTTACAATACTTCAATTTTTCGTGTTTTGGGTACAAGCTGTTCAGTACATGTTTCCTTTTTACAAAGATTGCTGCTTCAAGTTTTGGTTTTCCCAGACTATAAGTTGTTTTTAGGTTGAAATAAACACAACTCTCGTGCATGCATAAAGCTTGACCATTAAGACATATTTTTGCTTTGCCCCGCAGCTAGCTTATGCTTTTGGTATGGTAACAAGTTTATGATTTTAGTACTTAGTTCAACCATGCAGCTTTTTGAGACTTATATATAATCTTATAAAGATCTAAGGAACCAAATTTCAATTCGATATTAACTAGCATATGCGAATCAGTGATTTTAATATATACGTTTTTTTCATGTTTAGCAATTAGTTTTAAACGTTCTGCAGTTGGCACTTACGTTCACTCTCTGGTTAGCGCTACAGTCTGAGCTATACGTAAAAATATATAAATTTCAGTTCTAGTCGGAAATTCAAAATTGTTTAAGTTCAGTTTCAATGGTCGGACCAACAGCTTCAGTAAAAATTTTTGCATTATCAAACATGTTACATATGTTCATAATTATTCTTAGTAGATGTGCTAGCAGATATGTATATATATAAATTATAAAGTATATTCAAAAGCAAACAACATTTTATATATTTACTTCTCCAAAAATTTGCTTTTGTGTATTCGTCCTTGCGTATTTGAAAATTTCTTACAATTATGCATTTTGTGTTTCATAAGAATGGAATGAAAGAATTTTGAAATTAGTATGGAAAATGTGTTTAATAAAGCGAAACCCGATATCAAAAGCAATCAATATTAGATTTTTTGTCTCTGCCAATCCGGATCGCCGGATCGGATCGGATCCACCGATCCAGGACCCGGATCGGATCGGATCGGATCGACAAATTATTTTACTGGATCGGATCGGATAATTTTTTCACTGCCGATCCGATCCGATCCACATCATTAAACGGATTACTCTTTTTTTGCAATTCACTTAAAAATCTACCTGCGTCGTGGTGTCTATTAGTGACGTGGATCGGATCGGATTGGCAGAAAAAAAGTTAGTCGATGCAATGCAATCAGTAATAAATTGTCGATCCAGCGATCCTGATTAGTACAGCCAAACTTTAATTAATACTAATTGCCTAAAAATATTTAATAATTAAAATTTAATAAAAATATTTAAGCTTGCCTTGAATGCCAGGGTTTCCCAGCTGAAGGTTCTTCGCTTCCTAAAACCAAGAGTTTGTAATAGGAAGAGTAAGACGCTCAGCGCAGTGCTTCCTAATGTAAGTTGCAATATGCTCGATACATTGAGGCTGAAAGTTTCCCCTCAATGGGTTTCCCAGCGTTTTAACATTCTATGCTGACAGTTTTCAAAACCGGAAGTTTTCGACAAATTATAACTTGAGCTAGGAGAGTCATACCTACAACGATTATTTTTATATCTGTATATACGTTGTGTAGAATGAAATCTTTTTAACGATATAACAATAATGTAGTTAGGTTCAGGTTATCTCTTACAAATCCGCTACTCGGCGGGGAATTTCTCCTCGAAATCAAGATTTCATTTCGATTTCTAAAGGGAACTAGATGTCCAAGGCAAAATTCTTGTCCTGTAAATTTATAAGTGAAAATGGTCCATAATAATTTTAAGAGAGGAAGAGACGAAAAAACAGGAAAACTAGGAGTGAGAGGAGGCAAAAGCCTACAGCATCCAGTGTTCGGATGCGGTCCCCCATCAACCTACTAACTGGGCCCAAACCTACTTATCTTCGGTGAGCGGACGAGAACCGGAGTTTTCAGGTTGGTATGGCCGTAGACGAAAGAATTGCTTTAAAAATAGTCTATATGTTGTCAATTCTTTAATTCATGTGGTTAATAAATGGATAAAGGTAGGACTTATTAATGAATCAAACTTGAATAACAGCAATTAAGAAATAATCCAAAAATATTTGAACAGCCAATTGTTGTCAAATCTTCTACACTGTTTCGCACACATGTAACTCTCCAGTCTCACAACTGGTCCGCTCACCCAAACTGGGACGGTTTTAACCCAGAATTCTGAACATATTTATGCATGAAAATTTTTTTCTGCCACGGCCCGAGCTGTCTAAGACTTCTCTCCTGTTCCACCAATTTTTTGCTGCGTCTTTTTCATCTTTTCTGACCGTTTCTGCACATGAGAAAGTTAGTAGCCTGTTGTCCCGTCCGCTCACCGAAAATGATAAGATTAGAGCATAAAACGTTGTGTTTACATTATGATTCCAAATGTTTTTCGCGTGTTCAAATCTACTTAGATACACACTTTGAGCTTTTGTAGGCTGAAGTTAAACCAGAGTAAGCATTCTAGTGTGGAAAATCTTCCGTCAAACAGGGGTCTCAGCAGGGGTCTTATCTCGATTACCACCCTACCACTCAAAATCCTTAAAACTTGACCAAATGAGCTAAAATTTGTTGTGGGTATGTTTTCGACCACGCTGAGTTCAAATATCGCGAAATTTTTTGATTTCACGAAATTCGATTTTTTTTCGATTTCTGAGTGGGGACCAAGGAAAACCGAAAAATTTTTTGTCTTCGATTTTGTTGAAAAGATGTATAAGGGGTTTTCAGGGTCGTAGAACACGAATCTGAAGTGCGTTGTTCGATTCAGCTTTTTTGGTTAGCTCAGTATAAGCTAAAGATTTAAGCTAACCAAAAAGCTAACCAAAGCTAACCAAAAAAGCTGAATCGAAAAACGGACTTCAGATTCGTGTTCTACGACCCCGAAAACCCCTATTTACATCATTTCAGCAAAATCAAAGACAAAAATTTTTTGGTTTCCCTTGGTCCCCTCTTAGAAATCGAAAAAAATCGAATTTCGCGAAATCGAAAAATTTCGCGATATTTGAACTCAGCGTGGTCGAAAACATTCCCACACCAAAGTTTAGCTCAGACCCCAGGGTGAAAAGTTCGGTTTTTTCAATGGAAGGGGAACAACGAAGCATTGAGGACAAAAGTGAGTCAGACGGACGTTTTCTTTATCTGTTACACTTTTTGACATCCACAAAATCCACAACCACCCACAGCCATCACAAATTGCTTCTAAGTGTAGAAATTTTCCAAAACCATTATATTCACTTGCTCACGAAGAGCCCCTGCAAAAATGAACGATTTCTGTCTGAATTTTCAGCAATGTAAAATGATAATTTTATAATTTTTTTCCAATTAAAAGCTGAAAAACATGCTAAAATTTACTTAACCCTTCACCCATAAATAATCTCAAAGTCAACGGTAAAAATAAGCAATTTTGCATTTTTGACTAGAGGAGGTGGTACTGCATTGAGCTTATACAATATATACTGCTTCCCCCCAGAACAAGTTAGAAGAGAAGCCGTCCAAGTCGGGTAAAGTAGAAATTTTTGGTAACCTTTCATTGCAGAAAATCAACTTATGCAATTTTGGTCAGGTGGAAAGAGTTGACTGATACTGCTATTGACCGGACGGGTGGCAAATGGCCAGCCGGCGGTAACCCACCGGCCGGTCGTTGACTCGCCGGCCAACAGGTCCACTCGGCCGGCCAGCCACGCTTATATTTCAGCGGTTTCTCAGAATTTTCTCAGTAAATCAATTTTTAACAGCCGATTTCACCAAATAAGATCAGAATAAGAATATGAATAGGAAATTTACATTAAGAGCATGACAACAAACTTATTCCGGAATAAAAGTGAGAATAAATGCCTTAATTCTACCTCAATAGCAGGTTTAAGCCCATATGTTGAAAAAATTCGAGAATTTTTGCCCTATTTTCTTAACCTGCGACAAAAGAAACAAACTTTCCATATTATATATACAATAGTGATGTGGATCGGATCGGATCGGCAGTAAAAAATTTAACCGATCCGATCCACTAAAATTATTTGTCGATCCGATCCGATCCGATCCGATCCGGCGATCCGGGTTCTCTTTTTCAAAAAATCAAAGATGAAGCATATTTTAAAGTCGCATTTGCATTGTCAAATACATCCTGCACACCAATTTCACTGCGTTTGCTTCGTTTTAAAACTATTACGGCATACAAATGCCTAATTTTAAGGAATTATTAAACTTGGTTGGTGAAGCTGTCAAATTTGCTAGGATAGTGAGACTCTATGGACTAAGCATTTTCTAACGTAACAAGAAAAATACAAAATCAACTTATCCGTTAGAAGCGGTATGGTTGAGAGTTGATACAACTTGGCACAACATATCTACTGAATTTGTTCATCCAGTCTCTGAACTGAAAATGCAACTTTCTTTTATTATTGGATATTTTTGGAACTCAAATTAGAATTTTAAATTTCAGTTTAATTAAGATATATTTTAATTAATTTAGTTATAGTTTAATTTTAATATTGAATACATTACAGTATTAATTTTAAATTTCCAATTTTGATTTTTAGACGAATTTTTAAATATTTTTTGTTATGCGATTACAAGTTCTCAAGTCTGGCAACTTGCTTCATTTTGCAATTCGTGGGAAAACTTTTATGGAATACTGACAACTTGAGCTTGCGCTTCAAGTGCGAGTACTTGCAACTTGAACTTGCAAACTTCCTAAATTCTATGAAATTGTCCATGTTTTCCATTCGCACAGATGCTAGATGCACTGCATATAATGTGTTGCATGCGAGAAATAAACAAGGTCCTGCTTGTTAAATGCTATACTACGCCGCATATATTCTCCCTGAGACTCTCAAACCTTAGAGCAGCAAACGTCGTAGAAGGAAAACTGTTCTAAATTGTATGTAACTGGTCCAAATAATACATTTATAAAAGTCATGTTTTGTGACAATTGTAAAAAGTGCTGTTGTAATTTATGTGATAGTTGGACAGCCGGATCGCCGATCCGGCTAGCTCAAGCGATCCGATCCGGACCGATCCAGCAGGCCTACCGATCCGATCCGATCCGATCCGGCCTCCGGATCGCGGATCGGATCGATTTTGCCGATCCGATCCACATCACTAATATACAAGTATACTTTGTAGCGCGGTTTTTTGTGCATTCACAGATATGTATCGTGCGGGAAACTCCGAATGTCGCGCACGAGGGCTTTATGTCTGCTGTAAGTTAGGCAAAGCAAGTTCATCGCATTTGCAAATCATTGATTAAAACGAATTCAATTCGTCACTTTTTTAAATACAATCAAAGTAAGTTGACAAAATCCTTGAAATGCAACCTGGATATCATTATCGTTGCTACTACATTTTTATTAGATTTTAGTTCGTTGTTTGTTGAAGTTAAAATTATAATCAGAATAAGAATAAATTCAGAAGAAAGTGACAAAACATGCTATATCCGACTGGTCTAGTATAGTCGTTTGATTCGACAAATGAAAGTAAGAATAGACAGACCTCATCTTATTTTATTCTGAAAATAAAATAGTATTAGGTCAGCTAATCCTATTCTTATTTGGTGCAACAGAAGATGTTGAAATCAACCGATGGAATGTACCTAGCGGCATACTCATATTACGTACACTTGCTCGTCGTGCTGAAAGAACGAAACTTCTGGAGCTATGACAAAATTGTTTAGTGATCAAAATTTCTGTCATGTCCCCCTTAAGTACTGCTTTACCATTATGGAGCTTGGTGTTTAGTTTACTCGGATCGCCGATTCGACTGACTCAAGTGATCCTACCCAACAGGCCTACCACCAATCCAATCAATCCGGCCTTTGGATTGCAGATCGGATCGATTTCGCCGATCGATCCACATCACTAAGTCCATAACATTCTCAAAAAAGCAACCAGCTTTCATTGCGTAGGTGCACTGATGAACGAACTGATAAACAGAACCACTTTAATTCCCGGTTTATTGGTATTATATCCGCTCTTCATTACTTTTCTTATACATGGCCCGATTCAATGCCCTTGTCATCACTTTAAACATAGGGCGACGAATGAGTAGATGATAGTTGTATACCTACAGGATCAATAACAATATTGTCCCAACACTGCATTACATCGCGAACCGAATACCCATCTGAACAGAAGAATTAGATTAGAAATAGAAGTTTTAGTCGACTGTTACTGTTAAATCTGTTGATCTGTTGTTCCCAGTTAGATACGATACAAAATCCAAATTTTACTTTACATAAATCCTTTAATATTTTATTGTGCACAAAACCTATTTATACAGCCAGCACGAAGATTAAACTGCACATAATATATCCAATATGCGAACAGCATTTTACAAAGACATACTCCTAAGAAGCAAGCAAAATTATAATTATCACAGTATAGATCCTACAAAGTCAATGTTGCTAGAAGACAAATACATCAGTCTAAATTTAAATTAGAGCGACTTGTAGCCGCCGTTGCCGCAGAAGAAACCAGCTGCCTAGCCAACCAGTCTAAGCCTTCGTGCAAACCATCGCCACTGGTAGCAGTGCAGCCCTGAATGTGCCAGCATCTCCCATAACAAAGTTTTGATAAAGACAGTTCGTCCACTAAATTGTCCACGCTCAATTTATCTTGAGAATCCTAGAATAGAACGAGACGACGCATTGCAAAGAAAGGCAGATGTAGGACAACGGAGATAGGGACGAACGGACGAATAGAGGAACGAAACCGCTTTTAGCAGTGGCATTACCACTAAAACCATCTTCATGAAAGTGTAAAGAGGTAAAGTCAAAATTGAGTTGAGTTAAACGAGTTACCAGAGTTGAATAACTCTACTATAGTCTTTCCTGAAAAGGCCAATGGATCTTTTAACTTTTACCTTTCATACAGTATTTAGGTATCCCCACAGGAAATATTGATAATCGCAGACAAATAACTAAAGCGCTGCAGTCTGCAACTAAAAATGGAAAACTACAATCACTGAAGTTCTTTGGAAGAAAAGTATCTCAAGAAGACAAAGGATTGATGAACCAACCTGTTTATTTGCAAATATCAAGAGGGTTGCATCATGAAGTTCTCGTTCTGACAACAGTTTTACAAGCTCTCCTTGGACCTCCATTAGTCTATCACTATCACTAGAATCTATTACAAATATCAGAGCTAAAATAAAACATGTCAGCAATTACTTCATACTACTGGAAATGCTACACCAGTGACAAGCCAAGACAAGTTGAAAGCTTTTATATAGATAACTTATATATAAATAAAGATCCCGCAACAGAATTAACTAAATATAATATTTAATATAGCATTTCTTATTCTACAGATAAATCAAGACCATCGAAGAAACGAGCAGTATTCTTGGGTAGTTTTCCAACTTATTATTTCAAATATCTCATACGTGCCAGAAACCCACCAGAATCAAAGAAACCAGAACGGAAATTTAGGTAACAAAGTCGAATTCAAGAGAAAACGTTGAAAATCTGAAAACGAGGATTTGGCGTTGTACGACATCTCTGCGTTTTGCAACCAATTGAGCTCATATCCAGCACAATTCCTGGTTAAGATTTATCACATACGCATACAATACCTTGTGTATTTGAATAGTAATGATGCCACAGCGGCCGGAGTTTTGGCACTCCGCCTACATCCCAAATGGTTAATCTTAGATTTTTATACTCCACAGTTTCCACGTTGAATCCAATAGTTGGAATGGTTTGAATGACCTAAACAGAAATTACAGAAACTTGATTACAATTGGAAAGTTTGATGGAACCATATTAACAGGAACAATGTGACTTGCATTCCATTTTGCTTTTGCCGTACTTTTACAAAATCTACAGCCGTTCCAAAGCATCTTGCTGAAAACACACCTCATTATGCTTAAGCTTAAACAGAATAGTTGTTTTTCCAGCACGATCCAATCCCAGCGTAACCACACGCATTTCAATCTTTGGACCAATGTGTACTCTATTATCCTAAAATTAAAGAACTGGTGACAATGCGAGCATGATCGAGTAGAATTTTTACGTACAAACTGGACACTATACGTATAAGAGCGTGAGAGCTGACAGGCTCTCTATTATTAGCTGCTGCAGGTACATAATCTTAACCCCCTCGCCTCTCACCCCCTCGAATGTGAACCTTCACCTTCACTTCAATAAACCTGTTACAGTAAATACCCTTGCATTCTAAAGTTCAATGCAGACACAAATTAGATGGAAACAAGCGTTGTTTTATCTAGCTTCAACCCACAAAGAGACTACTTGTAAGCGTAGCGTACAGAAACATGTACTGCACGGGCGGATCCAGGGGAGGCAGCGGTCTCTTTCGTCACAGTCCGAAGATAGGATAAATTAAGGAGGAAAATAAAAAACTACAAAAACCACAAAAGCGAGCCGTCGGCGCGAATTTTCTTCTCTTTAGCAGCATATTTATAGTATCCATAACGAAAAAGCTTGAAATACATCCAAATGTTCGCTGAAAGTTTCCATATTTCCATATTTGTCAAAAATCCAATTTGTTAAAAAATTTTGTTCCTCTTCAAAATGCAAAGAATTAAAGATTTGAAAACCGATTTCATTGCAAAAACAAAAAATTTTTCCAACCTCCGGCAGTTGTATTCCCCCAGACCCATCAATGAAAAAATTGTTCGCGTGAGAGCCCCACCCTCATCATGAAATCCTGCATCCGCCAGTGGTGTATAGTCAGACCCGGGATAAAAAACACGACAAATAAGGGTAAAAAACGGGGCCACCCTGGAAGCCGAATAGGCCCGGCGAGTCCAACTAATGTGTGATAATATAGAGCCACCCTAGATGACCACAAACTATAAGTATGAGACCCCTGGGCCAAATAGGATGTTTTCAGTGTTTTTTCAAAGTTGACCTCCCAAAACCACCGCCAAAAGCTAAGGGTCATATCGGAATTTGCAAACTTCTCTTGCTAGCGTGGAGAGGCTCCTGGATCCAATACTTTGCATGTGGGTTTGTATTGGCCCCAAGTATTAACACACAAGACACCATTCCCCTGCTGCATTTGGGCTCCACCAGCTGACCATTTTTTTACCCCCAAAAATTCGCCCCTTTTCGGGTAAAAAATGGTCAGAACCCAGCAAAAATGTTTTTCTGAAGCAGTATGGGGGTTTTAATGCACGATTAAAACGCTAATGCACTTTAATGCACTATAGAACGCTTAAAAAGCATCGATTAAGCCTAAAAACTTTTTAAATTAGTCAAAATCGACCATTTTTGAATATTTTTCAAAAATGGCTATTTTGCTTATGAAACCTGATTGGTTGATGCTGCACAATTTTTGAACTTTTCAAATCGATAAAAATTGTTACCAATTCATTATAACTTTGGTTTTTTGGCCAAATACAGTGGCGTAGCCAGAAATAAATTTCGGGAGGGGCACATCCAAAATTTTTTAATATCTACAATAATTTTCAAAATCGCTATTCGCTCGTTTCAGGCTTTTTTCGCATCACTTATATATCCTACGTGCCAGCTAAACATACTGAAATTCTCAGAGGTACATGTTGTTGTATAAACGTAGCAGCTCAGCTGCGCGGGGGTCTGCCCCCCAGAAGCTGGAAAATTTTTTGTAAATTGCAGCAAAAGTCATGAAAACGTTTAGAAAGATTAATTACCAATTCGTATAAATAAGGATTGTGGTATTTTAAATTCCTATATAAATTCGCTTACTGAAACGATTGTTGGACAACAATTCCTACAAACTTGTTAGATCATAAGTGCAAAATGTTCGTCCTTTAGCTAAATTAGGCGGGGATCTGGCGGCGGCAGCCCCCCAGCTAAAAGCCAGACCTTTTTAGAATACGGCAGGAGTGAAACCTATTTTTTCAGAGCAAATTTTCAGTAACTTTAGCAGTGTATTTTGATGTGCAAATAAGTTTTCCTGAGCTAATTAATAAAATTCGCGCCAATGGCGCGAAAATTTTATAAAATTTCCTCCGACAAGGCAAATTTTCCGGGGGGCAAATTGGTTTCGGGGATGGGAATTCCCCCCTCTGGCCCTCCCCTGCCTACGCTACTGGCCAAATATACTAAATTTGATGCGCCAATATTTTATACCACAAGCCATTTTTTTACCATTTTGTCGGGTAAAAAAATCATCGATTTTTTATTAGTCTGAGAACCTGTGGTGCTAGGAAAGATTTTAATATCTGAATCGATAGAGGGCAGTGGTGCACTTACACGCAAAACCGCTTCCAGATTGGCCAACATTTGCGAAAGTTAGAGGCTTAAGTCGAAAACTGTTTTTTTATCCCGGGTCTGACTATACTGGGTACACATTTGTGGGGAGTCAGTAGGTACGCGTCTGTGGAGACTCAGCCGTTAACGAGAAAAGCATCTACCTGCACCTGATAATAGGCAGCTTGCCATCTGTCATACTCTTATCTACATAGCCTATCAATCTCTTATCTGTATTACGTACTCTTGATAACACCAAGAGTACATAACACATAATAATATGACAATATTGCTATATATACTCTATGTATTTTAAGCGTGACACATCGTCCGCACGCTAACGGCTGACCACCCCGCAAATTTGCCCGTTATGCGTGCGTTCTACAGCTCGAAGCAGACACAAAATTCGCGCAAGTAATGCGTGTTGTACAGCCTTAGCACACAAGTATGTATAGAGTGAGGGACTGTACCCCCGTTTCGACTGGGTACCGATTTGCGGAGGGGGTCACTGGGGTTCAATTTGCAGGTGGGGGCCAGCTATTAGTGTGCAGGGGATGTGTCACTCTTATAATGCACAATAACAAAAAGTGCTCCTTCGTCGCATGTAAAATACATATGAGTCTTCGTAGGCAGGTTGTACATAAGCAAAAACTAGACTGTAAAATACATATGAGTTCCGTAGGGAGGTTGTAAATTAAGGAAAACAAGTTGCAACCGCTTAACATATGAGCCTGTCCTACAACAAGGCTCATATTCGCGTATGTCATAATCCGAATAATTTGCAGATATACATTTTACTTTTACATAAATACATACTGCATAAAGCTTTTCATTACAAATTATCCTTCACATAGCTTGTTGATCAGTCATTATAGTGTGCATATGCTCAATACGGTACGCCATGAGGCGCTCTGACTCACAGCCAAGTGGGAACGCATTCTGCGTGTGTATAATGTGAAGGTGTTTCGACAATGCATTAGAGGTGTGCCATAGTGTTTCAGGAAACATCAGGTTGCATGTACAGTTCAGCTTGAGCAGTCGTAGTTCACTTCAGTCCATTTCTTCTGGGCCACAACGTCTATTCATATTTCCGTAAAGTGGATGAAGCTGAGGTTCTTTAATGAGGCTTTAATGTGGAATGCACTGTGACGCCAATATGAGCCTCGTTGTAGGACAGGCTCATATGTTAAGCGGTTGCAACTTGTTTTCCTTAATTTACAACCTGCCTACGAAGACTCATATGTATTTTACATGCGACGAAGGAGCAGTTTTTGTTCTTGTTTTCTGTTATTTTATATATATATATATATATATATATATGTATGCTCCTGAAGGTATCATAGGGGTCGCGGTAGCGACCCCTATAATATGAGTGCTTAAGGTCAAATGACAGTGTAAAACAAGGCTGCGCAGAAGCTGCGCAGATTCCTTCGCAGATTATGCGCAGATTATGTGCGCAAAAAATTGTACGTGTCGAGTTTAGTATGTGTGCGAAGTTTCATCCCCGTACCACTTTCCGTTAAAAAGTTGTCCCAAAAGTCGCTTACGAGAGTGATGTTTTTTTCCGGTTTCTCTGATTTGATGTCTCATAAGGGGGTTTTGTAGGCGTAATAACTAGAGATAGAAAAATTTTTGCCTATGAAAACCATATATATTCTTGGAGTACGCAACAAAAATAAGCCGATAGGCTAGTTTTTATGCTTCCCGGGGTAGAAAAAATTTTTGGCTGGGGTCCAAAGTCGGTCAAAACGCTAAAATGACCCAAAAGTATGCTTAACATTAGCCGTAATAAGTCAGATTGCGCTATATATGGGGCTAAATTAATTATTTGGCGTAATACTAGACATGTTGGGGTTGTAAAATCTTGAATTCGTTTTCCGATAAGTTGCACCATTTTTGGGTACTGGCCCGCCAAAGTTGGTGAATTTTGGGTCCGACTTTGAACTTAGTTTTTCGCTTATTTTTCAAGATAGACTTCTCAAATCTTGCATATAAAGGTTTTCGAGGGCGGAGAATCCATTCCCGCCATCAGTTTTGCTGCCCGATTCACCCAAATTGCTGGGCTGGTTCCACTTGACCGTATGAGGGGTCAGGTCGGAAACCGATTCCTGGAGGTCCATAGTAGGCTTTACTTGGCCTCTCAAAACTTTGTCTATAGGGGTTTTCTGGTGCGCCCAGCTCATTCCCGGTGTCCGTTTTGCCGTCTGACCTACCCATCTTGCTGGACTGGTTCCACTTGACCGTCTGAGGGGTCAGGTCGGAAACCGATTCCAGGAGGTCCATAGTAGGCTTTACTTGGCCTCTCAAAACTTTGTCTATAGGGGTTTTCTGGTGCGCCCAGCTCATTCCCGGTGTCCGTTTTGCCGTCTGACCTACCCATCTTGCTGGGCTGGTTCCATTTTGCCGTCTGCAGGGTCCGGTCAGTACCGACTTCCGGGAACATCATACAGGACTGTACTTAGCCTTTCAAAACTGTGTCCATAGGGGTTTTCAGGTGCGCCCAGCTCATTCCCGGTGTCCGTTTTGCCGTCCGAGTTCCGACCCACCCATTTTGCTGAGCTGGTTCCACTTTGCCGTTTGAAGGGTCAAACGGGTAGGGGGGTCAAGTGGTCAAAAATAAAATTTTTCAAAAGTGGTCAAGTTTGGTATCAAATGACAGCCCTAAGTGAGCTGAGCCACTTTCGTCGTAGAAGCGCATGCTCATAGTGGCTGTAAAGTGGTGTAGTGGGGTGGAGTTGGCACTTAGGCGATTTTGGGTCAAAAATAAAATTTTTCAAAAGTGGTCAAATTTGGTGCCAAATGAAAGCCCCGATTGAGCTGAGCAACTTTTCTCATAAAAGTGCATGCTCAAAGTGGCTGTAGAGCAGGGTTGGGCGATTTCACCGAGACCGATTTCACCGAGACCGAGACCGAGAACGAGACCGAGACCAGGGTACCGAGACCGAGACTGGTCAAGTTTCGGCTTTTGGGCGAGACCGAGACCGAGACCGAGACTAGCAATTCCAAGCTTAAGTTGGATTTCTTCCAATTTTTGAGGCTTAGGAACAGCATTAGGGGCTTTAACCCATAAACATACGGTTTCCGCACCTCGTCA
This sequence comes from Trissonchulus latispiculum, assembly GCA_030248195.1. Classification (NCBI taxonomy): domain Eukaryota; kingdom Metazoa; phylum Nematoda; class Enoplea; order Enoplida; family Ironidae; genus Trissonchulus; species Trissonchulus latispiculum. The sequence goes on from JASAND010012559.1 coordinate 27,214, forward strand.
GTTAAGTTTCGTTACATTAATTTAAAATTTTCGCTGAAATTTGATGTTTTCAAAAAATTTTTAGTCTCGGTCCGAGACCGAGACTTTTGGGTGAGCGAGACCGAGACCGAGACCGAGACCGAGACTGGCCAAGTCTAGGCTTTTGGGGAGACCGAGACTCCCAACCCTGCTGTAGAGTGCTGTGTGGGGTAGGGGTTGGGACTTAGGCGATTTTGGGTCAAAAATAAAATTTTTCAAAAGTGGTCAAATTTGGTAACAAATGAAAGCCCCGATTGAGCTGAGCAACTTTTCTCATAAAAGTGCATGCTCAAAGTGGCTGTAGAGTGCTGTGGTGGGGTGGGGTGGGAACTTTGGCGATTTTCGGTCAAAAATGAAATTTTCAAAAGTGGTCAAATTTGGTACCAAATGAAAGCCCTGAGCGAGCTGAGCAACTTTTGTCATAAAAGTGCATGCTCAAAGTGGCTGTAGAGTGCTGTGGTGGGGTGGGGTGGGGACTTTGGCGATTTTCGGTCAAAAATGAAATTTTTCGAAAGTGGTTAAATTTGGTATCAAATGACAGCCCTAAGTGAGCTGAGCAACTTTCGTCATAGACGCGCATGCTCATAGTGGCTGTAGAGTGGTGTAGTGGGGTGGGGTTGGGACTTTGGCGATTTTCGGTTAAAAATAAAATTTTCAAAAGTGGTCAAACTTGGTACCAAATGAAAGCCCCGATTGAGCTGAGCAACTTTTCTCATAAAAGTGCATGCTCAAAGTGGCTGTATATAGAGTGCTGTGCTGGGGTAGGGGTGGGGGCTTAAGCGATTTTGGGTCAAAAATGAAATTTTTCAAAAGTGGTTAAATATGGTATCAAATGACAGCCCCAAGTGAGCTGAGCAACATTTCTTATAGAACCGCCTACCTAAAGTGTCTGTTGAAAGCTGTGGTGGTGGGGGAAGAGACTTAGCCAGTAGTATATATCCCCACCACCCCCCCTAACTTTTCCTATTGATTGTCTGCCAATATATTACATTACCATGCTTTGCACATAATGTGTTAAAAATATGTCTTCGGCTTATAGCGAGACCATTTTTGATCAATAGCCCTAGCTAATCCCCAGCAGCAGATGACGCAATCATTCTAATGATTGCTTACATCACGTGATATAGAAACCAATAATGTACCCTAGCTAATCTTTACTAGCTAACTATTACGTCACAATTCTTGGAATTTCATAAGCTGTTTATAAATAACCCTACGTTTAGCTTAGTATCACGCAGCCCGCAGGCGCAATCAGCTGCGCTGATTGCGCAAGCGGGCAGCGATTACGTAATCACCCCTCCCCGCCGCGCCGCCCGAATATTTTAATGTTTTGTTTGTCATTAAATCAAATTAAATCTTAATATTATTGCTGCTTTCGCTTCTTTCTTTAAATACTGTTAAACCTTTTCTTTTCCTTCTTTAATGATTACTTGTTTCTTTACTTTTCAATTTGAAACTACCACTTTCATATCAACAAAACAAATATAATCTATTAAGCAGTTTAAAAGTCGGTTGTTGTCAATTTCTGTGTCTTCTAACACAAACTATTTTTACGCCATTTGCAAAAATCCATAAAAGCCCCAGTTTAGGCTTTTACGCAAGTAAGCCTTTTCTTAAGTTAATTAATAACTCCTCTGTTTATGCTTTTTTGCCAGCAATTGTCAGCATTTCAATTTGACTCCAAAGCTTAAAAGCAGTTGCAAAATCTATGTTTTTGTGCGCTTTACTCATTTTCAAAAAAGGGCCTTTGCGCAAGCCGCTCGGTAGAAGTTTTATTCCCGTTTCTTTTGTTACTTAGAGTTCATAACTAGTTATGAAATAACAACTTTCCCATATATGAATATTATGCGTTAACAAAATACATTTCTCACTTTTGTTTTAAAATTTTATCTTCTCTTTGACAAATTGGCATTTTCTTTATTTTTTGTTCTAGATGGAACATAAATGCAAATTGTGTAATACACGATTTATTGATTCTGAGCATTTACGAATTCATTTACTGCAACTACACCAAGTCTGTTGCCGAATTTGTGGCAAAGTGTTTACAAGACGAGGAAATTTGAACAATCATGTAAGATTACGACATTCTTCAAACGATTCAGCGATTTCATCTGAGAAGGATGATAGTAATAGCGGTAACATTATAGCCGATCCAGTTCAAGTCGGCGAAGGAGTTTCCCCAAGACCCATATGCAACCCACTTCCTCATCTCGTGGAAGAGAGACATTTCAGTCTTTCCAAACTGACAGAGCGCGGAATTAATAAATTTCACTCGAGTGAATCTATTTTCAGTGTTCGGTTCAAAGAAATGGACAACTTATCTCTCGATGAAGCGTTTTCTTTATTGCATGAAATCCTAACGAATGTTATCGAAATTGTTACGTCTGGCGTTGACCGACATGACAAGATTCGTGTGGTATTAGAATCACCAGTATTGGACTACCCCATTGTCCTACCAGTATTAGGTGTCGATGAATTAACTGCCGAGTATGTGCTTAATCACATAATGCATATTTTACAGTCATACCAAACATTCCGTTTCGATTCTGCTGTATTGTTGAGATTGACTCACCTGAAACTTCCCGAGCCAGGAAAAGGTTTTGGGAAAGGGCGTCGAGATCTGGGAAATATCAGAACCCGGAAAATTATTGAACTTCCTCAATGGCTTCGCCGCAAACGTTGCATTTTGCAAGTAACTAGCAACCATAACTGCTTACTACATGCCCTCGTGGTTGCAAAGTCCATCGCTGATCATAACGTTTTAAAGCAGAAGGGAACCGTAAAACTGAAACTGGGAAAACGCTCGAGAGACCGAACAATTAAGCAGATTACTCGAATGGATAAACGGTCAGATACGCGCGAACAATATGTTCAACATCTGTTAAAGTTATGCAATTTTCGAAATGGTCAATCGTATTCTATTCAAGATCTCCACATTCTCCAAGCGAATTTGTGTGATTATCAGATTAATGTTTGGTCCGCAGACGATTTTGGGGAAAATGTTTTCAGTGGCCCTTATAAAGAAAAGCAAATTAATTTACTTATGTATAACGGACATTTCGACGTTATAACAAGAATGGCACCTTTTCTGAATACGAAACATTTTTGCCAGAGATGTAAGTCTGGATTTGATACCCCGAAGGTTGTTCACCGTTGCCCATCTGCCTGTGTTTTATGCCACTACTTACATTGTCCGAACAAACTGGAGGTTGGAGACACAGAACCAATTTACTGTAAAGATTGTAACCGATTCTGGTTGACTCAACACTGTTATGACAACCATACCCAAAGTATATGTGCAAATATGAAGAGATGCACTAGTTGTTCAACAATTGTTCGTCACAGCAAATTAAATGACCACCATTGCGGCGAGATATACTGTAGCACCTGCCGAGAATGGAATACTTCTGATCACATGTGCTATATGCAACCGTTAAACCGCGACGACCCGCCAAATACCAACACTGATATTTTTGAAAAAGGGGAAGATATTTCTTTCTTACCTGGAAATCAAACCGTTGACGACAATGCAGAAGTGTGGAAGCAACGAGTTGAAGCTGAGGATCGCGCGCTTGCAGATGACCTGTTACCAAGTGAATTGGATAAAAAACGGCGGAGTCATTCATACACCCAGCGTTATTTTGTTTTTGATTTTGAATCTATGATTTTATCTGACGGAAGACATAAACCAAATTTATGTGTGGTTCAAACATTGGAAGAGCCGCCTGAGCAATGGGTATTTGAAGGCGAGGACGCCGCTAACAAATTTTGCCAATGGTTATTCAATTCCAAAGAGACGCGGAATTCAACTTTTATTGCCCACAATTTTGGGGGCTATGATGGTTATTTCATTTTGGAATATTTATGTGAAAACGCCGTTAAACCTGACATTATATACAGAGGAGGTAAAATTTTAACCTTACGTGTTGCTGGTCCAAAGATAAGATTTATTGATTCATACAATTTTCTCCCGATGCCCCTTTCTAAGCTACCAAAAACGTTCGGACTTTCCGAGCTTGAAAAGGGTTATTTTCCTTATCTATTCAATGTGCCTGAAAACCAGAACTACGTCGGCGAATTTCCTGATTTGGTTTATTTTGATATAGCTTCCAGAAAACTTCCCGAACACGATAGCATTAAACGCTGGCACCAAACCCAAATTATGGAATTCGAAAACAGTCCTAACAAGAAGTATGACATGCAAAAAGAATTGCTTCGCTACTGTATCAGTGACGTTACAATATTACGATCTGCTTGTGCTGCATTCAAACAATTTTTCATGGACTCTACCGATGGCGTTGATCCTTTTGAGTCATCAATAACAATAGCTTCGGCATGCAACCTTGTGTTTCGCCGAAACTTTTTGCAAACAATGTCAATTGCCGTTATCCCACCTAATGGGTATTTCTCTCACAAACAATTTAGTCGCATTGCTATTGCTTGGCTACGTTGGACATCCAATCAAACTGGTGATCGAATTCAACATGCTCTATGTGGTGGAGAAGCAAAGTTTGGAAATTACTATGTTGATGGGTTCTGCCCAAAGTCAGTGGTTTCCGGAAAAGCAACCGTGTATGAGTTCTATGGATGCTTCTTTCACGGCCATTTTTGTTTGTTTAATAAAAAGTCAAACCTTGACAATGCTGTAAGGGAATTGCTGAAGCAACGTAATCAAAACACCCTCGAACGCCGCAAGTATCTGAAGTCACAAAACCTGGATCTAATCGAGATTTGGGAATGCGAATTTTCAAAAATGGTGGAGACTGATAAACAGTTGCAGGACTTTATGAAAACTCAGACAGACATCCCTGAACCTTTGCAACCAAGACATGCATTTTTTGGAGGAAGAACAAACGCAGCTCAACTTTACTATAAAGTGAAAAGCGCCGAAGAAGTAATTAATTATTTTGACATTACATCACTGTATCCATGGGTAAATGCAAATTGTAGTTACCCGATTGGGCACCCAGAAATCATTAACCGGGATTTCTCTGATGTGGCGACGTATTTCGGCCTCATAAAATGCACTGTGCTTCCTCCAAAGGGTTTGTACTTTCCAGTACTACCATGCAAAATCAATGGAAAGCTTATTTTTGCTCTTTGCTTTACTTGTGCCCAAGAGTTCAATCAGAAGGGATGCACGCATAGTAAAGAAGAAAGAGCAATTACTGGGACCTGGTGCACACCAGAGTTGCAAAAAGCACAAGAACAAGGTTATTCAATACTGAAGTTGGACGAAGTTTGGCACTGGGAAAATCACTCGACAGATCTTTTCAAAGACTATATACGTTCCTTCCTGAAGCTGAAACAAGAGTCAAGCGGATGGCCCCTGAATTGCGTGTCAGAAAAACAAAAGGAGGATTACTTAGCAGATTACGAAAACGTTGAGGGAGTTAAATTGGAAAGGTCAAAAATTAGTAATAATCCCGGCAAGAGAGCTGTTGCTAAGCTAATGCTGAACTCATTTTGGGGTTACTTTGGAAAACGGCCTGACGTTATTCATACTCAATATATTTCCAACTACTCGGATTACATGGCCACAATAACCAACCCATCCTATGCTATTAAAGATCTTAATTTCACATTCAACGATTCAATGGTGGTGATTAATTACAAGATTCATAATGACTTTGCCTTGGCTGACAATAAGGCTAACGTGGTGATAGCAGCTTTCACTACTTGTTACGCCAGACTAAAGCTTTACAGTTATCTGGAACAACTTGGCAAGAAGATTCTGTACTTTGATACTGACTCCATCATTTATGTGTCAAATATAACCGACTCGGAGAATGAGCCAAAGCTTGGAGATTATCTTGGCGACATGAAGGACGAAATAGCTTCCGAATATGGAGCAAAAGCTAGATGCGTCGAATTCTGGAGTTTGGGCCCCAAAAACTATGGATACACTGTTGAAGTGGAAAGCGGTAAAACAGTGTCGCAGTGGAAAGTGAAGGGAATTCCACTCTCTGTCAGAAACTCAAAAGTGGTTAATCCGTCATCTATGAAACGCCTGCTGCGTGTACCAGGTGTGCTCGAAACGAAAGAGGAACGCATTGTAAAGGACAAGCGAAATACAACGATTACATCGAAAGCCATTTCGAAACGTTATCAAATGGTATATGACAAACGAGTTTTATTGAGTGATTTATCCACGTTGCCGTATGGTTACTAGACAATTCATCAGCCTTCCTTCTATGGTGAAAGTTTTACTATAGTGAAGCTTTTGAAGTTAATTTGGAGTTATTAGTACATAGTTTGCCTTCTATCACTTTCTTTGCTGTTTTGCTATTGTGTTTTGCGTATTGAGGTGTCCTATTCTGTGTTGAATATGCTGTTAGTGCAGCATTTCGACCTTTCCTACGTATCTTATAGACGCATTACAGATAATTTGACCCAACGTTATATTTGATTTAACAAATTTAATATGCTACGACAAACTGTTTTCCCAGTAGTCTTTGATTGGTTAATGCAAAGGATGCCATTATAGTTGTTAGTTGTGATTTGTGCTTCTGCTTTCAATAAATTAGCGTTTGTTCACAAACCATATCGGTAATATCTCGACCATTCTGTAACAAAGTTTGTTAATTATTATATCGTCAGAAATAGTGCGTTCATAACTTTCAATCCTCTGAAATTAATAAAAACAATGCTAGAGCAGTACATCCACTTAACAGTATGAAATATCTTATTTACCTGAGTGTTTCTATCATAATTTTAATTACCGGGTCCTGCCTCTTCACTGCAATACTTTCAGGTGTAATTAAACTGCCAACGGTAAACAGTAATTTGCAATACCGAAATACAACTAATCAACAAGACGGTACTTTTTATCCCATAACTGTGGAGCTGCTTCCAAATGGGTTCGTTGGTGTTAGGCAAAACGAGTTACGGCGGGTATATCCTTTAAAACAGTTTCAGAGGATTCAAAACTTCCTTTGGATGTGTTTTAATAGAAGACAGTGTCCAGTTCAAGAAACCGATGATTTGCTGTGTCCCCTCATAGCACAATATCATGACGTCCAACTTTGTCTTGTATCAGAACGCGAAATAATGTTCGCTCGTATCGGGCCGATTCACATTACTCGTGCTGATCTGCTAAAACTCTATGAAGTTTAGCTAACGCTAAACGATTCTCTTACTTCTGTGTGTTTGCCATTGGCTTGATGATTGCATGATTACGCAATAAACAATAATAAAAGGGCCAAAAATTCGAAAGTGGCCAGTCTGTTTATTTTTATCGAAGTGAACGGCCGCGTTATAATGCCTTTCAAGTGTACTCAATGTGAAGAAACTTTTTCTATCATTGCTGACAGACGGCGGCATATTCGCAAGGTTCACGCTAACCGCAAAGCTAGAACCTGTTGTGACCACACATTTAAAACCCTCCGATCCCTGAGAAAGCACAAGACTGAAGTGCATTCTCAATTCCTACATATCAATTCTAATAGCCAATCGATGGTGGCTGATACGCTTGCGCATACTAGCTCTGTCCGTATTAATATTTCTGATGGATCATTTGCTTTTATTTTTGATTCTGAATGGCATCCATTTAGCAGCCTCTATTTGTCCCCAGTAACCATTGGCGGAGTAGTGTACCGTTCTGCTGAGCAATATTACCAGGCTGAGAAAGCGCGATACTTCTTAGACTGGAAGACTCATTGGAACATTTTAAATAGTTGGTCTCCGTCCTATGCCAAGCAGCTGGGTAAATCAATTGAAAATTACAACGAAAACATATGGTTAAATGCAGCCTGCAGCGTGATGGAATTTATTACTAAGGAAAAGCTACGGCAGCATCCTGAGATTGAAACTCTTTTGGTCAACACAGGTGATGATGTTTTGGCCGAAGCAGGAAAGTCAGATGTCTTCTGGGGAATTGGTGTGGATATAATTGATCCGGGCCTCAGAGAAACAACTACCTGGCATGGAAAGAATAAGCTGGGACAAATACTTATGAAGCTAAGGTCAGAAATTAGAAACGAATTCACTTAAACTGATTGTCATTAAAGACTGAGTATATTTTGTGTGTAAAATATTTGCTATATTAATAAAAAGAAGTTTGCTGTTGTGTTATTCTCTAAGCTTTTGGTATGTGTAAGCGGGATGGCCCAAAACGTCATCGCTACTCCCTTTCTGAAATTTCAGCACCCTTTCACATGTATAGTAGCTGCTCCCACAAAGGCCGGTAAAACAACGTTCGTGTCTAAGCTAATACATTTCTCGGACCAAATGATAGTTCCCAGCCCACAGCGCATTCTCTGGTGTTACAGTGAGTGGCAAGAAACATATGATAATTTAGCTGATGTTGAATTTCACCAGGGAATTCCAGAACTGGAAGAGTTGAAAACAGGTCGGTCTACCCTGGTGGTGATAGATGACTTAATGTCGGAAGTCCAGAAAGATTCTAGACTAATTGAGTTGTTTACTCGCGGATGCCATCATTGGTCGTGTAGCGTGATACACATTACTCAAGACATATTTTTTGATAAGCGACGTACTAGCCGCATCAACGCCCAATACATAGTCTTGATGAAAAATCCAGCAGACAAACTCACTCCTCTGAATTTGGCAAAGCAGATGTTTCCCGGCAAAGTAGACGGATTCATGCAAGCGTTTAACCACGCCACACAGAAACCGCATGGGTACTTACTCATTGACTTGGATCAGAACACACCAGATGACTTTCGACTGAGATCAACAATATTTCCCAACGAGCCAAATGGTGTTTACAAACTGAAAAAGACATAAGAAGGATTCAAAAGACACATAACTTACACTGTATTTTGTACTAAATAGTTGGCTATGGCTAAGCGTTTTGAAAAGCATGTCGACTACCTCAAAGTGCTCTGCACTTGCAATGCTAAGCAACGGCGTGGTATTATTGAAAATGGAAACTCAGAATTAATAAAAACTATTTGTGATTGTGTGGAAAATGTTTTGTCTGGTAACGTTCTACTTCCTGAAAACGATTTACGGAGGCTAAAGCGGCACAGGAAATTATTGCGTCAACTTCGTAATAAGCAGAAAACCGTACAGTCAAAGAAGCGATTAATTGTACAACAAGGAGGTTTCCTTCCTACACTGCTAGCTCCTTTGCTAGGAATTGTTGGTGGACTGGTTACCGATCTAGTTATGAAAAGATAATGGAGTATTCTATCCTTGTGCGACCAGAATACTTTGAGCGCCATCTAAAAGAAAGTGAAACAGATGTGGAGCATATGACAAGAAAGCGGAAATACCCATCTGACGTTAAGCTGGCATTGTATAGACAAAAGGATTACAGGCGGCGCCTGCTTAAAGACAAGGGGCAAGAGATTCTTGTTAAACAAAATCAAGCCGGTGAACCGGTGAAGCAAGATCCTCCAAAGATTGATCCAATTGTTGCTACTTTACCAAAGAATCTGCAAAAGGTAGGAGATAAATTAATTGATCATTTGAAAATCATTCCAGATTTTAAGATCAATGACAGAGGGGAAATTTCATATAAAGGTACCGTGGAACATGGATCGAGAATACTTGACTTGGTTCACGACTTTGTTAGGCATAGACCGAAGAAAAGTCCAGCTAGAGGATGGGAGCTAATGGCAACAGCCTTGCGTGACAGTAACGTTCCTCGAGAATTTATCACAAACCCAAGTAGATGGAACTATATCAATAATCATACACAACAACAAATTCAAGGAGGAACTGGCTTGGCTCTGCGGAAACTGAAATGGAAGACACTTTAGCATACTACTACTACACCCCCTCCAGTCCCGTGGCCTACTCTGGTCCTCAGAAACTGTACAACTATGTCAAGACGATAGGGTCTGCTCCAGGATTAACATTGCCAGCAGTTAAAGATTGGCTCAAGAAACAATATACTTACACTCTGCATAAGCCTATTCGGCGTAAGTATGCCAGAAGGAGATATTTTGTCACTGGCGTTGATATGTTATGGCAAATTGATTTAGCAGATATGTCTAGAGTTGCAAATGTGAACGATGGATACAAGTTTCTGCTAGCATGTATTGATGTGTTTTCAAAATATGCTTGGGCAGTTCCTGTCAAGTCTAAGTCTGCAAGCGAGGTTACAGCAGCATTTGAGTCTATACTACTGCAGTCGTCGCGAATGCCAGCAAAGTTGCAATCAGATAGAGGCAAGGAATTTTTAAATCAACCATTTCAGAAATTTCTTATCAACAAGGATATACACTTTTATACTTGCGACAATCCTGATATCAAGTGTAGCATTGTGGAACGATTCAATAGAACACTGAAGACAAAGCTGTGGAAGTATTTCACTAAAACTAGAAGCTATCGATACATTGATGTTTTGCAGTCGTTTGTTGATGCGTACAACAACACAAGACATACAAGTATTGGAATGACTCCAGCAGAAGCTTCCGACCCAGCTAATCACAATAAGGTTTACCAAAAGCTGTATGGGCGTCAACGGCATGCTATTGCGAGAGCAAACTTACAGGTTGGAGACATTGTTAGGATCAGTAAAGCAAAGGGCACGTTTGATAAAGGTTACCTTCCTAATTGGTCCGAAGAGCTGTTCAAAATTGCAAGAGTAGCAACCAACAGCTATCCTCCAATGTATCAGCTTCTGGATCTACAGAACGAACCGGTGCAAGGAGGTTTTTATGAGCCTGAATTGCAGGCTGTCACCGAGCCCGATAGCTATTGGATTGAAAAAATCATAAAAAGGCGTCGGCGCCGCGGCAAACTTGAGTATCTGGTGAAGTGGTCAGGATATCCAGAAAAGTTTAATAGCTGGATCAGCGATGGCGACGGATTTCTACCTGCAACTACCTAGTAATACCGGAGACTTTGACAGTAATACTCTTGCTCATTATGAAGTGAGACTACCTCATCGAATAGATCTAGAAGGTGAATGGGAAGTGGCCCTGGTTGAAATGATGTATCCTGTAACATGGGGAAACTTTCTAGAAAAGGACACCACAATTTCAATAACTTTCCCTAATCACCGTCCGGTAGTTAAACAACTACCAAAAAGACACTACGACACAGTTGACGACTTGTGTCAAGCCATCAATTTTACTATTCTCAATATGCGCCATCCTACCACCCAGGAGGCAGTCCCAATACACTTTAGATTTGATGGATACAGACATAGAGTTGTATACACTGTACCGGCAAAAAAGGTTAGGTTTGTCTACTATCTACGACTAAGCGATGATTTGTATCAAATGCTTGGTTTTGATTGGGGAAATCAGAGAACTACACGATCGGTTGACAAAATTGTGTCTTTGGAAGGCAAACAAATAGCACCAAACAGCGCTACAGCTTACAACTTGTTGGAGTTTGCAGCAGAAAGAGAGCCTGATATGAAAGGGGGTTTTTATTCTTTATACGTTTACTGCGACGTGGTAGCCCCTCAAGTAGTAGGTAATGCACTGGCTCCATTGATCAGAGTGATTAATGTTGAAGGTCAGCATGGTGATAGTGTAAGCAAAGAATACCATAATCCGCACTATGTGCCTGTGTTGAAGAAGGAGTTTAGTACCATTGAAATTAATATAAACGATGATAGTGGCAAGCCTGTTAAATTTTCATTTGGAAAGGTGTTTGTCAAGCTACACTTTAGAAGGCTAAGACAATGAGAACCCCCTACTATCCAGAAAGTATAAAGACTTGGGAAGATGCGCTGTTGCAAACAGGAGGCGCACTTCCCACATATTCCGGCCAACCTTATCAAAGAGGGTATGGAATTGGAAGTTTCTTTAGGGGCCTGTTTCGAGCTGTCTGGCCCACAGTAAGAAAGGTTGGTGTTCATGTCGGCAAGGAGGCGCTTAGAACAGGAAGCGAAGTTGCAAGAGATTATCTTAATGAACAAAAAGACATAAAAAGCTCATTGAAGAAGCGTAGCCGTCAGGCGTTGGGACGCACACTGAGTAAGGTTGGTGAGGACTTACAGCAAGAGGGGGAAGGTATTGGTTATAGACCACCGGCAAAAGACATAAGAAGGCTAAGAAAGAGACGTAGAGTAACACTTCGATCTGACGTATTTGGAAATGGCTAAGCAGCTTGACGCGCAATCATATCCTGGATTTAAAAGTGAACTGGATCTATTCTCCCTTCCTCCTACTCAAGTTGCTGTAGAAAAAGGCTACTGGGCAGAATATTATCCTCAGAATCCAGTAACAGACAATGGTCCCTACAGAATACATGTGCCAAAGGATTCCTTTATGCTGGATTTGAACAAAAATTATCTGTATTTGAAAATCAAAATTGTCACGGAAGATGGAAAGGACCTGGAATACCCGACATTGGCGAGTGGCGCAGCAGACACGAGCAAGGCTATAGTAGCTCCCATCAATCTGATTGGCTCCACCCTGTTCGAGAGAGTTATTGTCAAACTTAGTGACAAAGAGATTGAAAACAGTGGACCTTTGTACGCTTATAAGGCGTATTTGGAAGTATTGTTAAGCTACGGTTGGGACGCCAAGACAACTCATCAGCAACTGGCTATGTTCTACAAGGACACTGTAGGAAATTTTAATGATCTGTCAACAGGTGCAATGAAATGGCGGGGAAAGCCATTCATGACGAATAAGGGGGTGGAATTGCTTGCTCCTTTGCATTGTGACCTGTTCAAACAAGACAGATATATGCTAAGTGATACCGAATTCTCAATAGAATTACACCGAAATTCAGATAAATTTGCCCTGATGAGTGAAGGAGCAGCCTACAAAGTAAAGGTGGAAGATCTCAGATGGTATGTATGGAAGGTGAAGCCGCAGGAATCCCTTAGTTTGGCAATTGAAAATGTTCTACGCAGCAACAAGGCAGCAAAATATCCTATCAGGAGGGTTAAAATGGTGACTAGGCATGTGGCGCCAAAGTCTCAGACAGTTGTGGAAAATTCAATCTTTTCTGGTCAACTACCCAGGCGGGTGGTTATGGTGTTGGTAGACTCTGAAGCTTTCAATGGTTCTTTTACCAAGAACCCTTTGCAGTTTGAAACCGGCAAAATCAGTGAGCTGTCGCTCAAATGCGGAGATGAGTATATTCCCAAACATCCGATGAAAATGGAATGGGACGCCTTCCAGTACAGTGTCCCATATATGTACCTATTTGAGGGCATTAGCGCAGTCAACAGTGATAAAGGAATAGATTTATCATACGGAGACTATCGTAAAGGATACACAATTTTTGCCTTTAATCTGACAGCAGACAGTATCGATGGAGGCGCAATGGAATTAATAAAAGAAGGTGATCTATCTTTGTATATGCAATTGAAGGAACCCCTAAGCGCAAACGCACAAGGAGTAGAAATCATTATTTATGGTGAATTTGATAACTTAATTTCTATCGATCAAAACAGAACGCCATTCTTCGACTACTCACTGTAGAAATAATAAATGAAGAGCAGTGGTGCTCGTCATAGGAGGCAATATGAACAGTTTGGAAATTGCAGAAACATTTAAAAGAGACTTGTGCGTAGATCGATTTTTCCTGGGAGTATTTCCGTGCGATCAATTGCCGGAAATACAGCAGCGGCCGGCATGCCTAGTTCTCAATACTGATCCTGCAGTGGCTCCCGGCCAACATTGGATTGCAATGTATTTTGACCAGTATACAGAATACTTTGACAGCTATGGCCTGGAGCCAATTTTGGCTTGCCAAGATAAGTATATTATTCATAAAACTAACCAGTTTTGTTTGCAGGACTTTGATACTAACGTTTGTGGGGAATACTGCATTTATTTTTTACATAAAAGGTTGAGAGGATGGTCGTTCGAGGGCATCATAAGCTATTTAAGGAAGCGTGGAGATAAGAATGACTCAGTCGTGAAAACCTTTGTCGACAGGTTGCGCGTTTACAAGTACTGTCCTTCAGCTCAGTGTTGTACGTGCAGAAGCTATGAAGATTGTTAACATTGTGCAGAAAGGAAAGCTAAATTCCAGAGTAGATTTAACTAAAGTCCCAGGCGCTGTCTACAATCCAGGACGGTTTAGTGGAGCCATTCTAACTGTAGGGCCTTGCACAATTTTATTATTTTCTACGGGAAGTTTCTTGTGTCTTGGAGCTAAAGCCGAAGACGACGGACTGGAGAGTGGACAGAAATTGGCAAATCTTTTGAATACTAGTGTTTGGGTGCAGACCACCTGCAATATTGTAATTTCTCATCAGATTGGTTCTGAAATTGATTTGGAGGGTCTTTACAACCATCTCAAATGTAACTGTTCGGATATTTGCTTAGAGTTGGAGTTGTATAGTGGCCTAGTATGGAAAATGAATGGGGGTACTATAAGAATGTTTCATAATGGTAAATTTTTTATTGTTGGTTTGCGTAGTGTATCTGATGCTATTAGTCTTGTAAATGATGTGTGCTGTATTTGCTGTGGTTTTTTGAAATAAAGACATACAAACAATAAAAGAAAAGAGAAAAAAACAATGACAGCGGTGACAGAGAACCTTCCCGTGGTGCTGTCGTTAAGGCATTCCAAATGCTGAACAAGTCTTACTCTGTCAGCTATGAAACCTGATTCTGCGATGATGCAGGTATGGTGTAGTTATATATACGTTAGCCAACACCAAGCTAAGGGTACAGAAACGCCATTGAGTTATTCATGCAGCGTGCTAGATGCTGAACTGCTCCATCACTAGGGTGGGGTGATGAATAACTCAATGGCATTTCTGATGCACTTGTTACAGTAGTTCTGTTTTCCAACCATTAAACTACCAACCTATAAACAATATTTTCTTGTGTTAATAGAACAAACAGCCGCACCACAATTACCAAGACTTAATTTAGTTTTACGTCATTAACAGACAATAAAAAGTATTCGGGCGGCGCGGCGGGGAGGGGTGATTACGTAATCGCTGCACGCTTGCGCAATCAGCGCAGCTGATTGCGCCTGCGGGCAGCGTGATACTAAGCTAAACGTATGGTTATTTATAAACAGCTTATGGAAATTCCAAGAATTGTGACGTAATAGTTAGCTAGCAAAGATTAGCTAAGGTACATTATTGGTTTCTATATCACGTGATATAAGCAATCATCAGAATGATTGCGTCATAACCTGCAGCTGGTGACTAGCTAGTGTTATTGATCAAAAATGGTCTCGCTATAAGCTGAAGAGATATCTTTAACACATTATGTGCAAAGCATGGTAATGTAATATATTGGCAGACAATCAATAGGAAAAGTTAGGGTAGGAAAGGGTCACACCAGTGCCTATGACATGAATGTGTCATATGTTGTTTATAATTCTGCTTGGTACGTTTGCTTTAATAATGTTTATAAAAATACAATATATATATAAGGATTTAGGCAATAGGTCTGTTTCGAGTAGCCGTTTTTGTTTTACGTAGCTGTTTTCAAGTTGCTTAAGTTGCATGGTGCTTAAATACAGGTGACCATAATCGTATATAATATACGTATAATCATCAAATTGTCATTTGTCGTCAAATCATTATCATTACAACGCCAATATGAGCCTCGTTATAGGGCAGGCTCATATGGTTCGCCGATGATATGGCTCATATGGCTACCGCGACCCCTATGATAGGAGTATGCACCAAGAGTACATAATAAAAAAAAGAGTGTGACAGCTGACAGGCTTTCTGTGATCAGCCGCAGGTATGCTCTACGCGCTAACTGAAGACCCCCACAAACGTGTATCTATGATCCACCTTACAAATGTGTGCCCGGTACATGGTCTTGTACGCTCACTCGCTGTATCTTTACGAAAGCTCAAAAACACGTTTTACAAGCGTGCGTACGGCCAATTTGTGTCTGCTTCGAGCTTTAGAACTCAAAGATTAAGTGAAAAGTCAGCCGTTAGCGAACAGAGCATGTACCTGCAGCTGATAACAGAGACTAGGCTTAGTGTCATACTCTTATCGTTATGTACTGTACTCTTGGTATTATGTACTTTTGATATCACTAATACAGAGACCTTCCAAAGCTACTCAATGATGGCACCAAACTTGTTAACGCCCTATTTGTTTTAGGTTCTCATATCCTGGCAGCCCGCGTTTGCTTTGTAGGAACACATACTTTAGTGAAAGAGATTGGGATCACACTGTCCAGATTTAGTTGCGAATGCATATCCACAAACTGTTGCTTCTGACCGTCCACCGCATCCAATAGGGTCTGAACCTCACGTCTGCTAATCATGAGCTTTGTATCGTCCTAAGAAAAATGGAATTAACTTTAATATTTTGTAAATTTAGCATAAAAACTGCTGACGCTATAGCAAGCAGGGTAGAACAATTTTGGCAATAAGCTTACAATTTTCAGCACATAAATTTTACGAGCATTTACTATTTACCCTAGTAACGTGATAAACTGAACATCCTTCGAAAGATTCCAAACTTGGGGCTAAAGATGAGTAAATAACATCTTCGGTTCTTGGAATCTCAAGAAAGTAAGACTGTGAAAAGGATAAATTTACACTGGTGGTCTACGTAAGTCAACCGAATTTATTGCACACATGCCAACCTGAGGAACAGAACGCTCCAGCTGTTGTGCTATGGCAGAAGACTGGGACAACATGTTCACTAGATCTTCCTGACGCTGACGCAGCCCGCTGACACGATCATGAGTGTAACTGTCTACGACCAGCAAAGCGGCAGTTTCCTGTGTAGCTAGCTGGTCTCGCAATCGTGTGAAGTAAGATCGAATCTACAAAGTCAAAAACGTAACACCGAACGTTTTTGTTTAGTAGATGGCAGAAATTTTGAAAAAGTTTTCACCAAGATTTTTTAACTATTTTCAGGCACAGGTAAAACTGGTTGCCCTAAAGCCACAATAAAACGCGGTTCCTTCTCCATGGTTAGGGAATCTACAAACTAACGATATATGCACGTGCCTGAGTCCTAGCAGCTTCAGCAGAGCCAAGCGAAGTAGCTCCTCCTTCGATCGTTTCCACAGTATACCCAATCTGCCGCAACACTTCAGCCACGTCTGTGGAGAAGGCTTGCAGACAATTCAGTCTGCCTTGAATCTTAGAACGGAATGACTTGGATTCCACTTCCAGCAAACCATGCTAAAAACCACTAATACAATATTATCTATTCCCTGCATATATAACGTAAGGTCAGAGTATGCTAAGCTATTACACAGATGGAATTGGTTTCGTGGGGAAGGGTGGAGCTTTTAGTTTTGTGAGGATGTTTCCCGACCCCTACACGCCCCCTCTTGTTTGGGCTTCCCCCTACTTACTAGACGTGCTCAGAAAATATCAAATTTTAAGGATTTTTGGTCAAAACAATTCAAAACATTTCCAGCTTCGCCGGAATTTTCCCCACTTTCAAAACCCTAAAAAATGCAAGCCAGCATAAGCGTACTTGATGTTGTCGATGTCTGCCATAATCTCGGCAAAGCAAGCACATCAATGGACTTTCAGCCAAACAACCGTCTTCAAGACAAACAAATTCAATGGCATAAGCCGAATGATAGGGACACTTCTGCTTTTGTAAAGGTTTCTATAGAACAAATATGCAAAGCCATTAAGCAATATTACCTCAATACAAGAAATTTAACAGGAACAAACAATTATCTTAGAAAAACATGTATATTCGGAAAACGTTATCGAAAAACATACAAAGGTGATTTCGTAACTCTAGCTTGACTTACTTCTGATACAGGGACACGCTTGTGGCGGCTGAGAACTCGTGACTTGTGAGTCAACTTTTCACACTTAATGCAGAGATGACTCTCACAAACCGTACAGTACAAGACAGCAATGTGACGGTCATCCTCATCACAGGGAACTCCAAGCTACAAAAATGTTGTTCGAGAACTGTTCACCAAAATCAACAAAAGTGGTCAAAGTGTAATCCAGAAAACTGGTACAAAAGAACTAAAAGTATCTCAAAACCCGGACAAATACACGACCAGCCATATTATTTCTTCCTTCTTAAGCCAAATTTCTTTTCACAATTCACGCCTACATTCATTTTAAAACTACTGACTGCTGAAACTGAGTCATCACAGCATACCCACCTGCATCTCCTTCATCAGATCTATATCCAAATTTGTACTAGGACTGGAATCAGCAGAAGCACCGGTGGAAGAGGAAGCTCCGGCAGCCAAAGTGGAACCACCTGGCAACGGTGCAAACGTTCCTGGTAGGTCACCCAAACGATTCTGTTGCGTTCTACGTTCATCCAACAACTCGATCAGGGCAAAATTCTTGCGCAAAGAAAACACTCCACCACTATCAACGCTAATGACCTGTAAGAGATAAGATGACAAACACTTAAGATGGCAGAAAATCCCATTTTGAACAAACATCCAACTGTGACGTGACGTCATTAGGTATACATATGTCAGCCATTTTTAGTGGAGGGTCCCCACTTTTCTCCATGCACCCCCTCCCCACCTTTTTGGCGGACGCCCAAGAGTCGAAAAATAAAGTTTTCGAAGTCAAGTTTCAAAAATTGTATCAATTCCTAGCCAATTTACGGAACTATACTTGTATCTTGGTCTTGCACCTGCGCACTTTCAAAACCTTAAAAATGGCAGTATGATCTTCCAATCAGTAGTTTTACTAAACAAAAAATTACTAAGCTATGGCAAAGATGAAATAAATAGTATTTGTTACGTTTACTTGTCTATCGAATGGGCAACAAATAGTGTTATCATCTGATCTAAGAAGCTGCTGCAAACAGGAATGACAAAGAGTGTGTCCACAAATCAGAAGTCGTGGAGTATGAGCGCCAGAACTAGTGAAACCGGAAGCACACACGCGACAGGTTAAACCCTAAAATTTCAAATAGGGAAATCAGCTGCAAAAGACTTTCTGTTATTACATTAGATTGCATCTGTTAAGATAGCTGTGTCGATGTACAATGCACCATGTCGTTTGTCACTTCAGTCTGAATATGAACTCTTTCTAGCTTGAAGCAACTGCGACTCAGTTGGCAGAGCGAAATGTGGATGCAATTCCCAGCAGAGTTCGAATTTTTAGCATCTCAGATGCTGGAGTCAAGGCCGCACCCATGGGGTCTCAGGTGTCTAGATTAATCGGGGTTTATTAATTAATTAATTAATTAATTAATTAATTAATTAATTAATTAATAAGTCTAGATTAATTGGGGTATGTTGTTTAATAACAAATCCGTGGAGGAAATGTGGGGGATTTTTAAAAGTATATGCTTAAATTTGATGGCCAATTATGTTCCTACAAAGATGGTCTTTCATTCTACCAAGAGGAAATGTAGGTACTCAAATTATGTTAAAAGAATGATGCACAATAAGCGTAAAGCATATCAAAGCTATAAAGCGCGGCCGTCAGAACAGCTCTTAAGAAAATACAAAAATGCCTGTAAGGTTTGCTCTAAAGCAATAAAAGATCATAACTTGCAAAGAGAGTCTAGTTTCATTTCGGAGCCTAATACAAAGAGGTTTTTTAATTATGTGAAAAATAGTTTTAACAATCAAAATTCTGTTACATCATTGGTAAATAATGGTGTGCAAACTACTGATAATTTTGATATGTCGAATACTTTTGGTAAACAATTTTCCTCCGTTTTTGTTTTGGATGATGATACGTATCCAAATATGCCCGAATGTAATGTTGATATATCATGTATCGATGCATTATCCTCTTTTACTATCACTCGTAAACATGTTACCGATTCTATTGCTTCTTTGAAAGCTGGCTCAAGTGGGGGCCCAGATAACTTGCCTGCAATTTTTTTCAAAACGTTCAGTGAGCTTCTAGCAATTCCCTTGCAGATGATCTTTCAAAAATCCTTTGATACATCTGAGATTCCAAAGGAATGGAAACATGCTATTGTTGTACCTATCTATAAAGGGAAGGGTAGTAAATCTGAAGCTGTAAATTACCGACCAGTCAGCTTGACTTCTATCTGTTGTAAGTTAATGGAACGTGTATTAAAGAAACAATTATATAACTATTTTGTTCGTGCCAATATTCTTTCGAAACACCAGCATGGTTTTGTTTCGGGTAAATCTACGCAAACTCAGCTTTTAGAATGTCTAAATGATTGGGTAAATTTTATTGATGTCAAAAACCCAGTTGACGCAATCTATATTGATATAAGCAAAGCTTTCGACACTGTTAGCCATTCCAAATTAATGTACAAATTAAGAAAATACAGAGTTCATCCAAAAATCCTATCTTGGATTGAGGAATTTTTGTCAGATAGAACACAAGCAGTGAAAGTGAATGGTGTTATGTCGAGCTCATTCAAGGTAGTCAGTGGTGTTCCACAAGGTAGTGTGCTTGTTCCTTTACTGTTTTTGGTCTATATAAATGATGTGGTCAGCCGTGTGGGGTTAAGCAAGATTAAGATTTATGCTGATGACACTAAATTATATTGCACATGCAAAATGCAAAATGAATTTCAAAGTCTGTTGAACGATATTTCTAATATATTCAATTGGGCAAGTGAAAATCAATTGAAAATTGCACTCGAAAAATGTGTCCTTGTTCACTTTGGATATAATAATCCAAGGCAGGTATATGTTGTTAATGGTGTAAAAATTCCCACTGCTGAAATTGTCAAGGATTTGGGTGTGTTTGTTGATGAAAATCTCAAATTTTCTTCACATTGTGTTAAAATTGCTGCTAAGGCAGCTCAGCGATCAAATTTAATTTATAGAAGCTTTCTTTGTCGTGATAGGGATTTTCTTCGTGCAATGTATCTGACGTATGTTAGACCTATCGTGGAATTTAACTCTGTAATCTGGAGCCCTCATCTTAAAAAGGACATAAAGATCATTGAGAGTGTACAAAAGCAGTTCACGAAGAGAATACCAGGATTACAAAATGTGCCATATTCTGAAAGACTTAGAATACTTGGGATGGAAAGTCTTGAAGTTCGTCGTATTAAAGCTGATTTGTTGCAGTGTTTTAGAATAGTTTATGGGATAGACAACTTAAATGTTGCGGACTATTTTTGTTTCCGGAGTAGTAGTGGACTAAGAGGTCATAACAAAACCTTAACTTCTGCAAAGTTTCGTAGAAATGAAAAGAAGTATTTTTTTAGTAACCGTGTAGTGCAGATATGGAATAATTTATCGACCGAACTTGTAGGCTCTGCAAATCTGAACATATTTAAGCGTAATCTGAAGGATTGGGATGTTTCTAGGTACTGTCAATTGTTTTAACTAAGCACGAATAAGCACTGTTTGCACTTTTTTCCAGTAATGTTTTATTTCGTTTGACTTTATGATTTTTGTTTCATGTTTTGGATGCACGTAAGTAGTTGTATTGCGACTCTGTGTAATCCTTTTCAGTAAAGTGTTTTCTGTATATTTGTATATTTGAGCGCTTTATCTGAATAAACTTTTTATTATTATTATTATTACCATTTGGAGTAACAAAAGGAAAAGATTTAGCTAATTCAATACTGAAACCTGCCATTTAAAAATATTTTCGGCGCGATGCTTCACTTTTTTTAATTGTGCATCCATCCAGATTTTTAACAAAAATTCGAAAAATACTCAACTTATGCTCTGCACCCAGACCCTCCTTTGGTGTTACCCTGGGCTTCCCACAACCCCCTTTTCAAAATCCTGAGTGTCGCCCTGGTTGGAGAAACAATTATGTTTCTTTAATAGGGTTCAGTCAAACCCACAAACAGTCGTGTCTTCCCTTTGTTCTGAGTTCTGCGAATCCACTCTACAGACCGAACTTTTTGGCCACCGTAAATAGTAACACTGGTAGAGTCTTAGTACTTTTTCTTTTTTCTTGAAAAAATCAAATCAAAAGTATCGAGCGAGTGAGATTCAAACATACGGACTGGGACGCCTATACACTGTTTAAAAATTGGGAATTAGCAAGTGAGGCTCAGTACAAGGGACTGAATGTTATGGCAAAAGTACCAAGTGATACACAATCTAAAATTAAAAAATCTCAAACTTTGCGAAATACAAAAACTGTAATATTTTAAGTCAATATGGTCAAAAAATGGCTACGCCGAATTTTATCTCGATGGACCAAACTTTAAAAATGTTGAGAGGTAAGGTTAAATGAGACAAGAACAGCAAACTCTATGACATACCATTTGATGTTGGTTTGCGGATGCAGCTGAAGTTGGCAGCAATTGTCTGCTTTCATCCAGAGCACTCATATCACTTGCTGCTACTCCGATTTCAGCGTAGGGACAGATCGGTATAATTTATTGTTCGCTTCGAATCATAAACATTTCGTTCTAGTTTCACTAGTAAGACCATTCACATTCATTAAATCTGTAACATCTACTATTGTATATAGTCAAAGATACGGGGTCAACGGGACGGGCCTCCCACACGTCCTATCCCCCTGCAAATATACTCAAAGATAAAAAGTTTAAGAAACGTAGTCAAACAGAAGCACTCAGAGCTTACCAAAATTTAACAATTTCGCCATTTACGTAAAACCGTATGTAAAGTAGACCTCTCCATTTTTCATTAGGATTCCACACAGAGAATTGCATGATATTTTCCGTGTGAACTTCATCCGTTATTGTGATGGAGGCGGTGAGATGATACGAAAGTTAGGCTTGTTTTTATCGTTTTACTTTGAAAGCCACTATTGAAACAGGACAGAAGTAATCTCAATAGCTTAGTAGCAAAATTTTTATTTCCTTAATTCTAAATTGTAGGGCTCTACTCTGAAACATAAGCTTAGCGCCTGCAATCGGCCTTTCACGTTTTCTGGAAAAATCCTGGAAAAAAATAACTTGCAACTGTGATGTGTGCCAAAATCGCCTCTTATAAACTACATAAGTGGTCGATCTACGAACCAATGTAAAGAATTGCCCTCTTGCCTATCAAAAGCACGCCCCACAAGCGAATACCTGTTTACCTCACTTTACCAAAACGACACGAAATATATACAGCGGACAGAGCTGGTGAGCTGTCGCGAGGCCTCTCCACAGAGATAACCAAGGTGAATAACTCCGACTGCATCGGGGTTATCCACATTGGATGTAGGAAGCTTAAGTCAGAGGATCACCCCTACACTTTTATGTGCCGATAAGCTGGACAAACCATTGAAGTCAGCACAGAAGGCTAAACATTTACACCTAGTGAAGTGTACCGGTGTGGTCGGTCACCTCACTGAGGCGGTACTGATCTGTCCTGGTCGACCTCCATCCGTCCTTACTAATTCCTCGGTGTGTCACCAGATAGCGGGTTTGCATACCTGTAGAAATGGCTGTTGGTGTCAGCAGGGATTGGCAGCATGTCCCCTGCTGACGGATTGGATTTTACCTGTTTTCCGCCCTCTGTGCTGCCGAAGCAAACATGACCGGAAATACTGGTGGAGCGTCTGTTTGATGCCTTTCTAAAAACGTAGTTCTGTAGTTTTAAAACTTCCACTCTTCTGGAGTCGAAAGAACCCACGATTTCCGAATTTTTGCTTTTCTCTCGACCATTCCCATCCTGACCGACCAACTTCTCGCTGTAACGCGGTACTGGAGGAACTGTTGTTGTGATTTCCGGGCCCGTCAGCCTAGAAGGCTATACGAGGCACATCAACCATTTGAAGTCCAGCACACGTCTTCGCAGTTCGCTAGTCACCAGCACATCATTCAGAAAACCGGAATAGGCAAGAATGTCGAGAGGCAAGCAACCGCTCAGTAGCATAATTTAAGCACTTGGATGGCATCAGTGTAATTCGACATGATTATGCCATGCCCCCGGGAACAGAGCCCATTTGCGCCGTTAATGAGACGGATGCCAGGGAACACCGGTGGGATCTCCATTTGATGGGGCACGTCACGTCCCCATCGGATTTTCCACGGAGGTGGCATCTTCCATAACTGGAGGAATCACCTTTCTCGTCTTGACTGCTAATTCTTGTAGCTCTACACACCATCTGCTCATGCCTGTAGCAGAGCAGATTTTGGAGCAGTACCTTTTCGGATCGCCCCACACGTTCGCCCCCACTTTTTCGGGCTTTCCCCACACTCACCATAAGGCGCCCATGAAATGACAAATATTACGGATTTTTGGTTAAAACTTGCCAACATTTTGCAGCTTCACCGGAATTTTTGGTCAAAAATCCTCTATTCTTTTTAGAGATGAAACCGGGTCACTATTTACTGACCCGGTGACCCGGTCGACCCCTGACCCGGTGACCCGGTATTTTTGAAAATTCAGGTTGAAGCTTGGAAAATATTAAAAATACCTTATTGGGGTGCGGTGAGTGTTTTTTTACCATTTTGGACATTTTTGACGACTAAAATATCAAGTTAGGCAAAAGTTTTGCTTTCCTCAACGTAGTAGCATTGGAAAGTGAATATTGTAAGTAAGCCAAAACCAAAACCAAAACGAAAACGATTTGCACGATTTTGCATTCAATGTGAAGTAAACTACATAACTTTTTGATTCAAACAAATTGGAACAAAATACTTTGCCATAGTCATAACATCATCTAATTCTAATCATAGGGTTTAACATTAGCACTTTTCTGTTTTATCATAATATATTTTAAAGTCTGACACAAAAATGTGTGTACAAAATCTGTAAGGCCTCCAGTGAACTCAATATACGTCGTAACCCCATAAAACCATATATTTTCGGAATCCTTGCAGCGAGACAAACATTTTTATAAAATTTAAAATTTTTTAAAATTTCAAAATTTTTAAAATATCGGTTTTTCGGGGAATTTTTTCGGACCGTGCAAGCTATTCAGCTCATTCTTTCACAAAAATTTTCCCGTCCGAAGACGCATCGATTGACACAAGAACGAAAAAAATCGGTTGAGAAATAAGGATTTTATTCCAAAATTTCGTTTTTCCATTTCCTTTGATGTTTGCCGCTTTTTGCAACTTTGACTGGTTATTACTCGCGACTCGCTCACCCGAAAAATTATTCGATTAGATTTTCAGGACCGCCTAGGCGCCCGCTTTCACCTGATATATGTGGTATTTCAAAATTTGAAAATCGATTTTTTTGAAAAATACCACTTTTTGACCCAAAATTTCGGCATAGCAATTCTGGCAAAAGTGAGTAAAAATAACATAATCATAAAATTCAAGCTGAGCTGAATCCAATGATATAAAGCTTTTGTTGCTACGAATTATATTGCGCCAGCAATGAATTTTTAAACAATATCCCTTATTTCAGCTGGTTTTTGGCTCTCTTTGATGTTGCCGCCGTGATTTGAATGAAGCAGTGTAAACTAGCAAAACCAGCTGAAATAAGGGATATTGTTTAAAAATTCATTGCTGGCGCAATATAATTCGTACCAACAAAAGCTTTATATCGTTGGATTCAGCTCAGCTTGAATTTTATGATTATATTATTTTTATTCACTTTTGCCAGAATTGCTATGCCGAAATTTTGGGTCAAAAAGTGGTATTTTTCAAAAAAATCGATTTTCAAATTTTGAAATACCACATATATCAGGTGAAAGCAGGCGCCTAGGCGGTCCTGAAAATCTAATCGAATAATTTTTCGGGTGAGCGAGTCGCGAGTAATAACCAGTCAAAGTTGCAAAAAGCGGCAAACATCAAAGGAAATGGAAAAACGAAATTTTGGAATAAAATGCTTATTTCTCAACCGATTTTTTTCGTTCTTGTATCAATCGATGCGTCTTCGGGCGGGACAATTTTTGTGAAAGAATGAGCTGAATAGCTTGCACGGTCCGAAAAAATTCCCCGAAAAACCGATATTTTAAAATTTTTGAAATTTTAAAAAATTTTAAATTTTATAAATATGTTTGTCTCGCTGCAAGGATTCCGAAAATATATGCTTATATGGGGTTACGACGTATATTGAGTTCACTGGAGGCCTTACAGATTTTGTACACACATTTTTGTGTCAGACTTTAGTAAAACATTTAATTTAGTTGTATGATTGAAGTTTCAGTCAGCGGACTTTCTTTGGAAATATTTTTTCATATGGCTAGGATTCAGAGAATGTGAAATAAAATCAATCACAATTGGTTCCTGAAAATATGTAGTAACATATGAAAATATTTAATATGAAAATATAACAATTGCAAAAAATGCAAAGTAAAACTCAGAATCTGTAAACCTTGTTTTGCTGAGATCCTTCTTACCGAGATTTGAAACCCACAGTCTGACCCTCTCCCTCCAAAAATAATAGCATGGAGAATTTTAGATTTTAAAATAAAGATTTCAGAACTCTCACGGCCCATGTAATAGTTTTCATTTTCTAGTTAAGATTCAACGCAATCACTGTAGTTTCAGATCAAGGTCCAAGCTTGACAGGACATTACAAATATTATGAGGACACTACTATAGCGACAAGCATTTAAAAAACTACACGATTAAGTTAAGAATATTTCTATTGCTAGTTTTTGAGTAATTGTTGAAGTTTTCAGTTGGCAAAAATTGGTAAAACGTTGAAAAATTTCCTATAACAGCAAAAAAATTCCTCCAATCAAAAATACCGGGTCAAGACCGGGTCAGAGCTCCTGACCCGGTGACCCGGTCCATATAGTAACCCGAACTGACCCGGTGACCCGGTTTCATCTCTGATTCTTTTAATAAAACTGAATGACTGAGCACTTTTAAAAAGGGTACTCGGGTTTTTGGACTTTAAAACCGCACTTGCCCCTGAAATTCATTCAAATTTTAATCCGCCATGCAAGCAATTAGAAAGCGGCTTTACATGTGCATTTTTGGGACAATTGCTATTTTGGGCTATTTTTTCCGGGTTTTGCGTTTTGTCCTTCTGTTCAGGTGAAATAAGCGTCCAAACTTGAAAATTTTGATGAAAATCAGACAAAATTTAAATTTTTCGAATAAAATTGAGCTTGTTTAATCTATGTGGGCGTGTGAAAATTAACAAAATCCGTGACTATCGATTTTTGACCGAAGTAACCCGTTAGTTTGTGACTGAATATTCATATGTTCCACCTTGTCGTAAGCCTGGTATCCCAATCTCATGATTTGTGCTTTAGTGTCCTCACAAGAAGTATGAACGTAGCCTCCAGAGCACAAAAAATACAAAGCAAAAGAATAAAAACTATAAACCAGTATAGTCAATGACACACATTTGGCTTTAGATGTACTCCAACAATAGGGAAATGATTCAGAACCCAAACAAAATCTTGTATTAATCACTTCCATAAAAACCTCTATGCCTTAAGAATTCCTCTACAAAAAAGCCCTACGCTCCGTTTTTAAGCTAGTATAATTGTCCGTTCTGCTCTTCACAAATATAGTATCAATCCAAGATTCCATCCCAGACATAACCTCGAACGAGAAGTGCGTTTACACAAATTATGGAAACGCAGCTTCAGGACCATCCTCTTAGGGCCTATTTCATATACATTCCAATTGTTACATTGAAACTACAATGTAACATAGGAACTGAATTTCAGTTTCATATACATGCTTGCCTACGAACAAAAAATAAATGGAATCTTGATCTTGTATGTACATATCCTCTATCTACTCACAGGAAAGAATATTCCTACATCAAATCACTTGAGATTCAATAACAAAGATAGAAGAATTTAATCTATGACCATAATGAACAAATTCAGTACTACAAAATATGCAACTGCCACCCGTGAAGCACAGGATACTATTGTAATCACTGAATGAAAAATAGAGCAGACAAGATTAGTTAACAGTTAGCTGACTTGTTGTTATAAGAGCTTTGGACAAAAGATAAAAATTCAATTTAGTAAGTTTTTGTTTGCAGTATTTGAGCATTCAGGAGTGGAGTTCAAAACAGATGAAGTAACGCCAGCTTCTGCCGTTCTTTCTGGACTTCGTTTCCAAAAGATGTGTACCGGTCTTCGAAAACCTAAAAGCAGAAAAACATTGTAGTACACAAGGGGTGCTGTAGCAAACATCATAACAACCTTGTGGGGGCCCCCCTCTACGCACTAAATATGTACACGCTTTTATATAAGCGTGTGTCTGCTCGCTGATTGGCCATTAGCCTAAGGTAATTTGTTGGTTATTTTTATTAATTATAACTTAAATTAGCTTAATGCAATTAAAAACGAATTCGACAGTTTGTAGCATCTTTTCCTGCTCTTTTCAATGATATAAAGATTGTTGCAGATTACACCCCGGCGAATTCTTGTATTAAGCAACAATCCCAGGGCTGCCGCGCGACCTTTCCCAGAAAAAAGGAATTAAAAAAGGAATTTTGCACCCGAAAAAAAGGAAAAAAAGGAATTTGTCCGACAAAAAATAGGAAATAAAAGGAATTTTTACAGATAAATTAACAATGTTACTGAGCAAAAATATACAGACTAAGCTACATTTTCACACAGTTTTATGCTTTTCAACTTTTCTCATTTAACCGACGGCGATATTGCCATAGGTGACGCAAGCACGCACCTACTATACCCGCAGATCAATGATTTCATACCCGCGGGGGCGATGTTTTCTTGCGGGGGGGGGGGGGGGGGGGGGGGGGGGGAAAGACAAGGACAGAAAACAGAAGATTACGAATCTTCATTTTTGGAATGAAACCCGTGCTTAAATCTTTAAATTGTTTATTGCTTCATTTTGAACAGCCACACAAGTTTTGAAATATTTACGTATGTTTTTAAGAAAAACTTGAGAATTTAAGTACAACGTTATATTTACAAAACGCTAAAATGCAAATACGGACGCGTTACAAGCTTCGTCTTCTTGACTACAGTATATAAATAAAGATACCATTATGAAATAGAAACTACGCACCGAAGGCGCGAAATTTGTTGGTTTTGTACCTTTTTTTGTATTTTCCTCTTAATTTTTCTGACCCTTGAATCGCAAACAGGAAGCACCCCTGTATCTGCACTTGACCCACTTGACCTAATTATGTAAGATTTTATATAGTTACTTAGCTTCGTAAATATTTGAAGTTTTAAAGTTTTAATTGAGATCACCTTAAGAACAGGTTTTGGAGAATCAATCCTTTAAATATCAAACTTTGACGCAAAGAAACAAAGAGAGCAATAAGATCTGACATAAAATACGTAGCTCATCGGAGATATTCTAACCGGCTGGGGCCCGTTGCATAAAAGTGATTAGTTGATTAGTGCAGCACTTTTTCGAGGAAAACTTTTGCTTCAGTCCACCGTTTTTAGAGTTGTTCGTACTATATCGTAGCTGTTGAAGTACTTTATCCAAAAATGGTAAAGTGTTAAATTTATCCTCACTGACTAATTCAGTCAAAAGAAATTTTTGAACTCAATCGTAATTTCTTCACTTTTTTACTTTGGCATCACTGCAATTTAAGTTGTAATTTAATTTGGACTTTTGATTTAATTAGAACGCTCAAAGTGCTTCAAAATGACATATAAATTATTGACGATGCCCTGCCCATTCGTAGCTTTCATTGACCTCGAAAAACTGCTACACTAATCAACTAATCACTTTTATGCAACGGGCCCCAGAGCGAGAATTCGGTTATTTTAACTTGGTTAAAATGCGTATATAATTGAGCTAGGTCTTTGATCAATTTTTAGCTTTGTTTCGAGTGGCAGATTAATCGTTCAAAATATTCAAAAAAAATTAACGCAGAGACTCAAATTTTAAACATTTAAACTCAAAATTTCAATTTTTCTGAATCCAAAGACGTACAAAGAACAAGCTGCAAGAAGCTAAAACCTTTTTAACAAATTAATTATGTGTTTTTGTCTTTCCATACTTCAAAACTTACAAGGACTTAAGGACGATCAAATTAAAAAAGGGCAATTCAGTAAATTAAGCAAAATGTTGAAATTTTTGACAATTAATAAAAGTTTTGCAGTACAGACACAAAAGTGCAGAATTAATTTTTAGCTTCTTGCTGCCTGTTTGTGCATCCTGACGTATATAAGTAGTTTAGAATAAAAAATGAAATTGAAAAAATGTTTAAAATATGATTCTTTGCGCTTCATTTTTCGACATTTTGAGCGATTAATCTGCCTCTCGAAACAAACTGCTCAAAATTGATCAAACATTTAGCTCAAAATTATGAAAAAACTGAAGTGCGAAACTTAAAAAATTAAGTTACAATATAGACGAACAGACAGCTAGACCCCTTAATATTTGCTGCATTAGACAATCAAGATCAGCGTCAGAGTAAGATCTTTCTTGCTGGTCAACCGTTGTACTACTTTTCCAATGAAGTCTTGGCATTATAGTACGTGCTATGCCAGAAATATTTGGAAAAGTCGTCCAATGATGTCTTGAAACGAGTGTTGTTCTAGTTTGCCAGCGTTGTCAACTTATGCCAAAATTGCATGACATTGTACAACAATGCCAATTGGATTACTTTGCTACAACATATCCACGTTCAATCGAGCACAAACTAATTTTCAACTCTCAAACAAAAAATAAGTCCAACAATTTCTATAAATCTAAATTCGTACTTGCTTGCAGGTTATGTTAAAGTCAGTCATTACATTAAAATGTGTGTAGATTTAGCTATTCTATAATAAAACTGAAAAATTAAGAAAACAATATTCCGGCGAAGCCGGAAATTTTTTGGAAATTTGCCACCGTAAAACTAAATTTTAGGCACATTTTTGTCCTTTTTCAGAAAAATTTTGGAAAAAAAGGAAATAAAAGGAATTTTTGCAGAAAAAAGGAAAAAAAAGGATGACCTCGAAAAAAGAGGAAAAAAAGGAAAAAAGGAACCGCGGCAGCCCTGCAATCCTTATTATCATCGAAAAGAGCAGAAAAAATGCTACAAAGTTGCCGAATTTAGTTTCTTAATTGCATTGAACTAATTAGTTATAATTAATTAATAAAAATTACTAATAAATTACCTACCGTAAGCCTTAGGCTAGTCAGCCAATCCAATCAGCGAGCAAACACACGCTTATATGATGGCATGTATTAGCGTAAAGTGGGACGAACCCCTCCCGGAAGTTACGGAGGAGAGGGGGTCCCGAATTAATTAACCGAGCATACCTAGCGGCTAGCATGATTTGTACATGCTAGTGTAAGAGTTTCCTACTCTTACTATTATTATGTACTCTTGATGCACATTTGATACATTGATTAACTCAATGCTACTTGAATACTCGTATCAGAATACTCTTTAGAACAGTAGAACATGAAAAGCTTTAAAACGAAGTGTAATAAACCAACAATGGTTCAGAAAAATCTCATTTGATTCTAACGACTTTATCAGTGGAGACTTACCTTTCGACTTATTTTCTGGTAATCCTGCCAAAATGTGATAGCTGAATCCAACATCGTTCAGAAGATACTGTTTGAACTGGTCAGGTTTAAGCTGAATCTTTAGAAAGTTCGCATGCATTTCCTGCTAAAACGAATGTCAAAGGCTCTAGTAGCATATCCAAACGACAATAAATTTACATTGCCCAAAGTCGATCAAGTATTATTCATGAAGACCAGTTTGTGGCTTAAAATCTCGAATAATTTCAAATGTGATTTTCACGAATACCTTCAAAATAGACAGATATTTCATCCAAACAAACAAATCTTGCCTAAACGCACAATTTTTCAGGTCAAAGGAAGAAAGGACAGATAGAAATGGGTGTCCGCAATTACAATAGTGATAATTTAGTTTTTAACAGTGTATCTTTAAGAAAAGAGAGTTTAGACATGTTGCTGAGGAGCATTAGTCTATTGTCTGCATATGGTGTTTTTGGATGCTACTCGAGAAAACTGGGGTTTCTAGAGGTAACCAAGATGAAAGCATCCATTATGATGTGCTACAGACACAGTCATACAAGTTGGGTGCATTCATTCGCTGACCACTCTGCCAGACTGATACTAGTATTCGGCGGGCGTCGTCAGTGGCGTACCGACATACTAGTTGCAGCTTTAGGTTTTTAGAACCCCCGTATTAAAAATCAATTGAAACGCGTTTCTGCCCTGTGGTCCCATTCACACGTGCTACTTAATATATATATATATATATATATATATATATATATATATATATATATATATATATATATATATATATATATATATATATATATATATATATATATATATATATATATATATATGCAGGCAAACACAAAAAAGAAAAAAGGTGACAGCATGTATTAGACGGGCCGAAGCCATATTAGACTGTAGGGTGTTATCACTGGTATTAGACGTGGGCGAAGCCCGTCTAATACCAGTGATACAAACCTGGGGCCTACTTCATAAAACAATTGTAGACTACAATTCTCACAATTGTAGACAGTTGGGTTTCATATAACAATTGCCTGGCCTGTAGCTCTACAATTGTAGGAAATTTGCAATAACAATTGTAGGAAATTTGTAATTACAATTGTAGAAAATGCTGGGTTTCATAAAACAATCACTCCACCCGGGGCCCGTTGCATAAAAGTGATTAGTTGATTAGTGTAGCAGTTTTTCGAGAAAAACTTTTGCTGCAGTTTATCATTTCTGGAGTATTTGGTACCATATCGTAGCTGTTGAATTGCTTTATCTAGAAATGTTGAAGTATTTAATTTATTCTCACTTACTCATTCAGTCAAAAGAAAATTTTAAACTCAATCGTAATTTCTTTACTTTTTACGCCGGCATCACTCCAATTTAAGTTGTAATTTAATTTAGACTTTTTATCTCATTAGAACGCTCAAAGCGCTTCCAAATGACATAAATTATTTCCGTAGCCCATTCATATCTTTGATTATCCTAGAAAAACTGCTACACTAATCAACTAATCACTAATCAACTAATCACTTTTATGCAACGGGCCCTGTACTTCTACAATTGTAGATAGAATGCTTTGTGTTTCATAAACCCACAATTGTAGGCCAATTGTTCCACAATTGTAGCTATGAAATGCACATAGCTAGAATTGTAATTGTAGAGTTACAATTGTAACCACTTTATTAAGTTTCATAAAACAATTACAATTTTTCAATCCAAACTTCCACCTGTAAAATTGTACTAAAATTCCTACATACCTAAAAAGGGTTGCAGATGCAACAAAATGAGTCTATTTTGGAAATATGTTTGCGTTATACTTTATGTATTTTATTGAATTGTGTAGCTGTAGCTCCATTCTATAATTCCTGCAGAAAACAGTCCGTAACTATATTTCTTACAATTGTACGTGCAAACCTGTAGAATTGTGATTGTAAGCAGGACTACAATTGTAAAATTGTAGGAAGCCTACAATTGTTATATGAAACCAGAAATTTGCAAAATTGTAGAAACGCTGCCACAATTGTAGCAATCTACAGGCCTGTAATTGTAGTTTTAGTGAAATAAGCCCCAGACAGACAGATACGACGAAAACAGCTTAAAGCCAAATCGACAATTTTAAGCAAATGACTACTGAAACAACTTACCGTCAATTTGCTGCGTTTCTTGTAGGAAGAAAACGGCTGCGGCTCCAGGATCAGACAGCCATTATCTCTCAGCTCAGCATAAGCACGTCTGAAGGCACGCTTGAGACCATCATCACCCCAGTTTAGCTGGATCCACTTTGTTATACTTAACATCAGGATGACATCGTACTGAGGTTTAACAAATTCCAGGGCTTCATCGGACGGCAGGACATAATTACCCTGGAATTAGCGAAGTTAAAAAATAACTAGCGAAGTAGCGAGAATGGGTTGCCGCTGCTTTATCCATTAATATATAGCTACAATCTCCCAAAAAGGTGTTTGATTGCTCCGATTCACTTCTTCGTCTTCTCCAAATTGAGAGCTTTTGATTACCATAGCCATCTGTTCTGAGAACTTTTAATTTTTGGCCAGTTTGGTCCATTTTTACTCAAATTTGGTACGTTTTTGTGTTTTGTCCTATTACAACTTTTACCTACTCAATGAGAGCTTTTGAATGAGACCCATATGAGCCCAATTGGACAACTTTCAATCCGTTTTCACCACTTTGAGGATTCGTAACTCAAATTTTGTATGTTTTGGTGTTTTGGTCTTACGACAGCCTTTTATCTGCTCAACAAGAGCTTTCGAATGACACTCGAATGAGACCCATATGAGCCCAATTGGACAACTTTCAATTTTGACCCTTCGCAACTTCACCGTAGCGAGTACTTTCATATACAGTACCTAGAGAGTCTCCCAGGCTTCAATCAACTACACTTCATCCCATCCCAAAGCCACATGCAAAATTTCAGCTGAATCGGCCAACCCTTGTAGAAATTAGAGTGTCTGATAGAGATGAGCATTTCGGCCCGTCGGCCCGGGCGGGTCGACCTCCATTGGTTAGCTGGCCTGGCCGGGCCGGGACGAGAAATGTTTTAACTGCGGGCCGGAGCGGGTCGAAACGGGCCGCATCAGCTCTAGAAAATGTAAAATCATTAAAATTTGCTACAAATTTACTGATTCTGGCTATTTTATTGCAAAATTTAACATTTCGTAGCATAATTTAGCCTCTCCATTTTGCATTGAAGCCTTTGAAATAATATTGTTAGTAAAAGTTAGAAATTTTTCTTTTGGCGGGCCGGGCCGGAAAAACTTTGGAGCGGACCGAGCCGGGCCGCAAAAATCCGGCCCGTGCTCATCTCTATAGTGTAGTGTCTAACATCAATTTTGACCATTTTTTGCCAGTGTTCACCTCTTTGAGGCTCCGTAACTGATTTTTTCCACAGTTGGTGCATTGGCCCTATTCGATGATGAATAAAAATGGGCATACCCAGATGGAGGGGTGTCTTTTTTGTGAAAAATAGCGGCAACCCAAAAAGGCAAAAATAAATATTATGTTAACATGACTGTTGAACCAAAAGTGAAATGTTTAAAGCTATGAAGCGGAAAACGATTAGTTTAATCTTAAGCTAATCTACATTGTCACAATGTAGCGCACATTTTTTTGCCTGAAGGCGGCCATAGCTAAACATTCGCGAAACGTCGCGTAGCGACCCAACGTTATCATGTCGTTAACGTTACCAGGTTACCCATGGCAGGAAAGAAAAGCCAGTCAGCCAACCATTAAAGATGAAACAACACCACGAAAACATAACAATATATATCAGAAATCTGCATGTGTTAAAATGCGAATAAGCAGAAAAATTATATGACAAGACAACCTACCACTCTGAACAACACGTTGAATGGAAAGTGAATGGACTGCTGAGTGGAGGACGGCAAGGGTGAAGCTGAGAGTGGACCATATTCTTTGGCAAAGGAAAGAGGGAATTTGGGCACAACGACAGCGGCACTGGACGTCGAAGGCTGGGTAGACGATCCAGAGGCGACGACTGATGCTGATGCAGTCGTCGCTTGACTGTCCACATAGAGTCGTACATTTTTACGGGCAACTCCGATAAGATTACCATCAATGTCCAGACCAACAACTTTCTGTGGAGAGAAGCGCCTTGCAATTTGAACAGTAACAGCACCAATATTGCATCCAACATCCAAAACTACTTTATCCTAAAATATAAACAGACTGAGTACATTAAGAGTCAGTGGATTAGTCATCAGTTCACATAAGGGAAAACAGAAAGACTCAAGCACAGCTTGTGCACACTGGCATATCCTTGCCGATCATATCAAAGCAAGTAATCGTATCTCACTCAAGCATTAAAAAGGGCCAAAGCGAACACTTTACGAACAACAGAAAGCTGGTATTCGCACCAAAATCCGCTGAAGCTAAATTACTCAGGCCTCACGATACTACCTGCAATTATAGCTACAACAGTGAAGGAAGGGCTAAGTCAGTACAGCAGGGCGGACAACATAAAACACAGTCGCCTGTTTAACTTCTCTCGCCCGTGGACTATATACGCTCTCTAACCGATCACTCGGTAACAGGTGGATAGCAGGATTGGCTAGAACTAACGACGAAACGAAATAAGCAAATTTAGTTCCTATTGCTCACATAGAATTATAGAAATGGTCGTATAGTTGTCAGATATATAGCGTTAAAACGGACATTATACGCAAACTACTACTCATCTTCTAGACCGGCATCTAAAGCAGTAACTCAGTAACAAACCTTGAACCAATTTTCTTGCATCACTGATAGTCTATCATCATCATCCTTTTCCGGTAGCCGATATCCATAGTATCTGTTGTAGTTTCCATACCTAAAACAAAACAACACTTTTAGAGCAAAAACGAATTTTCGTAGAAAAATTCCATTTGTGCCTAATTTATTCCATGCGTAAACTTTTTAAAAATTTCAGCGGTCCTTTGAAATGTAAAGAATTAACGATTTGAACACCGATTTTATTTGCAAAAGCAAAAAATTCCTCAACTTCTGGGGGGCTCCGCCCCCAGACTCCCTTCCCTGGTACACAAATTTTTCAGTCGGAACACGCACTCCCTTAAGAAAATCCTGGATCCGCCAGTGACGTGAAGTGATCATATGCGGCGCAGTGTTTCGTGGCTTTACTGTACTTATGCCTATTGTTTGAAGTTACCGCTTTGCGATAACAAAACTACAAACTGTCCTTCTGCCTACAAATCAAAACTACAAATTTAACTTGTGCCTACAATTTGACCTTTACTAATCAAAACTGTCCTTCTGCCTACAAATGCATACCGTAATACTTAGATCTTTTACAAACAAAATAACAAAGATTTTTGTCAAAGTAACAAGAAAGTTTAGGTATCAAGGCAAGGTGAAGGGCCTTTCCAAGACAGAGTAAAATAGAGTAGAGTTGAATAGGGTAGAGTAGAGTTGAGTAGAGTATATACATAGAGTAGAATTAAAATTAACTTTTTCATGAAACCTTGTACTTAATTTTAACTCTACGTGTTATAACTCTGTTTAACTCTGCTGGGTTAAAAACTAGAAACTTAGTTTAGTTGTATTCATTCATTTAGATATAAAGATGACTTCTTAACTACAACTAACGCATGAGTAATAATGGTTCAAAGTTGATATTTCCAAACGGAATCAGCACCTTAATCCACTGGCTTATTTTTAGGCCAAAATTTATGGGGGGGGGGCGATATGGGGGGGGGCAAAATTTTGCCCCCCCCCCCGGGAGGGGCTCAGCCGGAATGGGGGGGATAAAAATCAGCCTGTCGCCGCTGCGCCCCCCCGCAACTCCCCCAATTTTAAACTTACAGAATTTGGAAATTGTACAAATTTCATGCTGTTAGTAGACAAGAAGGTGGCGTAGCCAGAAAGGGGTGGGGTGGGGATGGGGTCGATGTGGCAGAGCCCCCGGAAATTTCACTATAAAGCATCTCTGCCTCGAATTCACAAGAAAAATAAAACTGGGGTGACCCATATTTCCAGGAATATTTTATTCTGGCTGCGCCTTACGGTGTTGTTAGTATACAAATTTGAATTTGATTTTAATAGATGGAGGGAATTCCATAGTTCATGGTGGGCTAATAAATTTGTTCATTTTCAGGTATCCCCATCCAAATCAGTCAGCAGTGAAAGAAAAATGAAAGAAACCTGAAACTATTGGATAACAATATAAAACATAGAAGGTACTGCAAATGCATACATGCGTTGTTAAAAATAAATATCATGTGTATATTAATTATTCTATATTTCTAATATAGTACTCAGTTAGCTTTCTCTAGAAGTAAGACCAAAGTGAACAGGTAAAGTACGTATCTTAGCGTTTGGCGCAGAAGAAATTTTTTGAGAACAACCTGATAAACACCAGAAGTCAAAAGTTTATGGGGGGGGCTTTTTATGGGGGGACCTCCAATGGGGGGGAACCCGCCAAGTGGGGGGCCCCCACCCCCCCCCCAGTAATAATAAGCCAGATCCATGCTGTTATCTGACTATGTGTTAGAAAATTTGTCCACTTGTGTTTGTTTGCTTGTTTTTTGTTTATTTCTTTATTTATTTCTCTACAATTTCTGTTTAGTTTGGTAGTGTGCGTTGTTATTGACTTCTTGAGTTTTGGAGGATTAGTGTAGGCATAAGTACAGTCTTGAGTTTTGTCACAGAGTAGGCAGAAGTTAAATAGGCATAAGTACAGGACACGGTTTCGTGGAATTAAAACTGCTAATTTCTCGTTTAATTTCAGCACAGTTCCAGCTGAAGAGAATTAAACCATTCCAGCTGAAGGGGGAAACGGAAAATACTGGAAAACATGGAGATTAGATTACAATATTTGTTCTGGAAAACCCTCCTTATTGCAGAATTAGGAAACCTGCGTACGTACCGGAATCGGGACATTCTCTCATTGA
Organism: Trissonchulus latispiculum; assembly: GCA_030248195.1. Classification (NCBI taxonomy): domain Eukaryota; kingdom Metazoa; phylum Nematoda; class Enoplea; order Enoplida; family Ironidae; genus Trissonchulus; species Trissonchulus latispiculum. The sequence continues at coordinate 65,191 of JASAND010012559.1, forward strand.
ACTTTTGAGGCGGCTTGGCTTCCTTATCCTGTACGCCTCCATGAGTCTTAGGCCCACCTTTACGTTGCAACTGTCCAACCCGCTTTCCAAGTGACTGTCGCCGATTTGATGTCGCTGAATGATGTCGTCCCCGTTTCTCCTCTTTATCTCTTGATTCAGTTGAACTGCTCGGCTCAGCAGCCCTTGGATGATTTTAGTCGGTTTTTTTCTGTCTAAAAATATATACATATATACCCAAAAAATCGCAGCTACAATATAATGTATTGCAACTATCAAAACCTTAATGAGCATTTCGCATCAGATCGGACTAAATGCCCCAATTTCTTAAACATAAACCTTCTATGTGGTAAAAGCTGTGTAGCTGTGTTTTTCTAGGGATTTTTCCGAAGGAGTGGCTTCCACGGGCGGGGGGAAGGGGCCCGGGCCGGGGAAGATTTATTTTAGGGAAGTGAAAGATGCAAAAATTGGTACATATTACATTTGCAAAAGAGCCAAAAACTGGAATATGGTTTTGGCGTAATTTGCACATGGGAAAAGCTAAAAACTTTCAAAAATGCCTGGATTTGGGCTAAAAATGACATTGTTGGGTGTATAAACTATCCGACATAGCCAGAACCTTTTCAAAATGAGCACGCAAAAATGGGCACCCAAAAATTCCCGTGGGGGAACAAAAGCAAAGGAGGGGCCATTTCGGGGGAGGTAATAAGAGCAATCTCTGGGGAAGGCCAATTTCGGGAGACCCCCGCTCCAGTAAGAAAATATATATACCCTATACTTGTCCAAGTAAGTAATCTTAGTTTCAGATAACTTACTGGCATGCAACTTGATAACTTCCGACTTTTTCACCAACCACAGCAGGGACAATTGGATCGTATGATTTGAAAGCATGAGGCACATCTACTGATATGGAAAGGACTTTTTTACGCTGTCTGTTTGCAAAGAGGAAAGTAAGGGATGTAAGCCACTAGGATCTGCATTTCGTTCTCCGGAGGGATCGCGGCGACTTATCTCATGACCGGCAACGCTGCGAGAACGCTCCGGGTACCAGCAATGTCCGAATCGCTCAGAGAACTAGCATCCACAGACTGATCAAAGGGCTAATCCTTCGGCTGTCAGACGCAGAATCAGCCTCAACCTTCGTGCTCCCGTGGCGACGCCGACGCTTGCGTCCGCGCCTACCGCTATGACCGCCAGCAGGTGAAATCTCGCACACGTTAAGGTTAAGAGGATCTCTGAAGTGAGCGGGATCTGTACATCAAGTGGTTCCCAGATTGGCTTAGGAGATGGAAGCGGGGATGGATTAGGTGAGAGACCGTGGTGTAACCTTGCTGGTTGGAGTGCTGCTTAGGTTAAGAGGATCATTGGTGTTGCCACGCGAGGAGAGAATTTAGATGGAAGCACAATTCTTTCCCGTTTAGAACGAAAACGACGCAAATCCAAAATCTGGATACTTTCGCTTTTGACCAGGAATCTTTTGCCAAAAGGCTGTCCAGTTTGTGAGACAGCGGCGAGGTTCAGCAGATGGAAGAGGCAAAAGGAGCTCTCGAAAATGATCAGACTTTGATGGTGCTAGGCAATCTACATTGGACTTATCCGAAGTCTGATCATACCCCAGCGGACATGGGTAGGGTCGCCATCTTTTCCACCACAAGAATAAGGGCTTGATTTCTTGTGATATTCTTCTTGATGTTTTTGGAGATTCAACAACAGTAGGCTCCATAACTGAATGCATGTAATAATATTACATAACTAACTATAACGAAAAAACAAGTCAATTAAAATACTTTATATATAATACATAACTTATAGATCGGTGAGCATATAGAGGGCGGGGGAAAAACCAACCCGCAAGTGGTGGGGAAAAAACGATGGGGATGGATGTTTGGGCGATGGGGATGAGCTAGCGGGCTCAAATTTGGCGTGCAAGTTGGCAGGGCCCATCCCACCTACCACATGAAATTTGAGCAAAATCGGACCACTTTTGAGCATTTTTTGACATTTTGAAAATTTTGGCATTTTTGACTCCCCAAAAATTCAAATTTTCCTATTTTGAAGGCCTGTAGAAAATTTTCATAGTAGTTAGCTAATAACATTTGATAGTTTCTATAGAGAACAACGTGTGCTCTTTCCAAAAATGTCGGTCTCGTCTTCCTGCGATGCTTGGCAAGCTGCCGCGAATTCTAAAAAAATGGGAAAATAACACCAAGGGGTGGAAAAAAAAACAATTTTTGCTTTTGCTGCCAAACTCCGAAAAATGGTTATTATTTGCTCAAAAGCCATTCACATAGCAATTTTAATGCACTCTTTCACGTAAACAACTCAAAATTGCATTTTAACTTGACAATTTGTGCCAGCCGGTAAAAACCTCATTTCAGCGGATCGAGTGTTTGGCTCACCTAAAGTTGGCAAAATGTACTCTGGGACAA
>JASAND010012561.1:0-17557 GCA_030248195.1 Trissonchulus latispiculum
CCCGTGAAAAATCTTTCTCGGCCCGCCCGGCCCGACCCGTCAACTGCTTGCGTGCCCGGCCCGGCCCGGCCCGTCAAAATTTTCCGGCCCGACGCGGGCCGCGAAATTTTTTCATTTGTCCCAAAATGCAAAATTACTTAAATAATTTTCTAAGCTTGGTTATTAAAAACAGAATCTCTGGTTTTCAGTGCTTTTTCTAGGAAAAGTGTGTTTTTTCTAAAGACTGATTTTTCGAGTTTTCATGGCTTTTAAACGCAGTTTTAAGGGCAAAATAATTTTTGTCGTTCTACAAATGAAAGCAAATAGATACTGCCTCGTATTGACACTTTGTATATAAGACTGGAATGCTAGAAAAACAAAAAACTGAAAATTCCCTAAAAGGTTAGATACAGTGGCAACATTTAAATACTGTACTTTTATTAAACCAGATGAAATTTTGCAAAGTGCACATTATTCTCAGAATTAGTCGGTTGAGAATTAAACTAATTAGAAGTAGAGGACTTTAGAAAGATGCAATTGCGCAGGAGCAGATTTTCATTTTTAAAGAAGTAGTAAATCTTTGCTTCACAAACTCAAAACTTTGATTTTTTAAAACTGCGTTTTTCTAAGTAAATGTATGGTTTTCTTAAAAAAGAATACAATACAAGCGAATACATCAAAACCAAAATAAAAATACTTACACTGTTATTAATACCTTACATATTTCCCTATTACAAAGTTTTAAATTCTAATGTTATAAGCGCTAAAATTACTTAGGCGAATTGAGGATTTGACATTAATGATGTGACGATAAATACATGTATTATTCATGAAATTAAAATGCTAAAGTTAACTAAAGGAAAACCAGTGTTAGTGTGAACCGTGAACGAAAACATGGCTACCATGGAAAAACAGCGAAACATTTTATAATTTTCTATTTTTAGATCTGCTTTTAAAATATTAGATTTACCTTGCTCTAATAATTTTTCTTTCTTTAAATTCCTGTTGGAGCAGTATGCGGAAGTCGATGAATTAATTAAAACTTAAAATTCACAACGATACGAACAAAACTGTTCGCATCAAATTAGTGACTTTTGCCACAGCACTGCGTTGTTCTCTAAACTGTAAGTAACAATACTAATTACCATTAGATGGTGTCTATAGTGACTGATATGATCTTTAAAGTTTTAGTGATTCTATTTAATGCCACATGGTCAACGTTGAAAAACTTCCTTCACTAATGGCCAACGCTCATTAGGTTTCGATATTTGTCAACTTTAGCTGTTTCTAAACTGAATTCTGAACTAAGAAAATGCTCCCAGGTTGTTTGAACATTCATTTAACCAAATGTTGAGCTATGAGCTTTTGGATGATTCTTTGGTATGCGCACGCGTTTAGTGACTGGGAAAGTTTATCCAAGTTGAGAGAGATAGTTACTTTGACTTTCTTCGGATACAGTGGAATCGTAATGACAATAAATGAATTTATTTCAAGGAATATTTAAGTGTTTTAAAAATTTTACATGTGTTGTCAGTAAAGTGTAGTGTCCGATCCCAAAAAAATTAGTTTTTATTTTTATTTTTATTTTTACGTGGTTTCATTAAGAAATTACGTAAGAGGGAACAAAAAGAAACTGATCTTTTGCGGGTCTCCCCCCACCCCCCGCCTAACTTTTGATGTTTTTGACCAATAACTTTGAAATTTGGCGTGGGTGCTACTGAAGGCTGGTGAATTCAAAAATTCAAAAAATTTAAAATTTTGAAAATTTTTAAAAAATTTAAATTGTGTTTGGTAAGGGGGACTCGGGAACTAAAAATTTTTTGACAAAAATTTTGCTGAAAACTTGCATAGAGGGGGGTTTTCTGGGGCGCTGAGCATGAATCTGAAACCAGTTTTTCGATTCAGCTTTTCGTTAGCTCAGTATAAGCTTACTGTTAAGCTTACAACTTTAGCTTATACTGAGCTAACGAAAGCTGACGAAAAACGATTTCAGATTTGTGACAGCGCCCCAAGCCTCTTGATTGATACATGTATTTATCGTCACATCATTAATGTCAAATCCTCAATTCGCCTAAGTAATTTTAGCGTTTACAATATTAGAATATGAAACTTTGGAATAGGGCAATATATATGGTATTAGTAACAGTGTAAGTATTTTATTTTGGATTTGGTTAAGAAAACGATGCATTTACTTAGAAAAACGCGGTTTTAAAAAATCAAAGTTTTGAGTCTGTGGAGCAAAGATTTACTACTTCTTTAGAAATGAATGTTTACTCCTTCTGAATTGCATCTTTCTAAAGTCCTCTACTTCTAATTAGTTTAATTCTCAACTAAGTCTTATAAAATGCGCACTTCTCAAAATTTCATCTGGTTTAATAAAAGTACAATATTTAAATGTTGCCACTGTAACCTTTCAGGGAATTTTCAGTTATTTGTTTTTCTAGCGTTCCAGTCTTATATACGAAGTGTCAACATGAGGCAGTATCTTTTTGCTTTCATTTGTAGAACGACAAAAATTATTTTGTCCTTAAAACTGCGTTTAAAAACCATTAAAACTCGAAAAATCAGTTTTTAGAAAACACACTTTTCCTAGAAAAAGCACTGAAAACCAGAGATTCTGTTTTTAATAAACAAGATAAGAAAATTATTTACGTAATTTTGCATTCTGGGACAAATGAAAAAATTTCGTGGCCCGGGCGGGCGGAAAATTTTGACGGGCCGGGCCGGGCCGGGCCGAAGCATCTGACGGGCCGGGCCGGGCGGGCCGAGAAAGATTTTTCACGGGCCGGGCCGGGCCGGGCCGGGCCGCAAAAATTCGGCCCGTGCAGGCCTCTAGAAACATGTGATGTGAGTGTGATATAAGCGTTTCGAGTAATTAACATAAGCTTCGACACGTAAATAAATATACATAAATATACCGCTGATTGGTCGTTTCAAATTATATAAATAGGCGGGCCAGAATTCCTGCGTTTGACGGGTTGTTGCTTCAACTAGTTGAAGCATCAGTTTGCACAAGTTGCTGCAAGCAACGCATCTGTGTGGCAAAAGTTGCTCAAAAGTTCTCTAGTGTGAACTGGCCTTTACAACTTTAACTAATTCATTTGTATGTAGACACACATTTCCTAAATTACACAGTTACAAAATAACCTAAACAAAGTAAACCAAAGCCTAAATTAAACTGAAATTATTATTATTTCACTTAAAGTGAAATTAACATATTCTGTTTGGTTATTCAGATGACATCACACATCTCTTATCAGTCCTCCGACTTATCCAGGCTACCTCGGAGGAAAGTTATTAGCAGATCATCGTGCCTCAAGTCCGCTAAGGAAATTGCCAACCTTATGGCATTCTTCGACTGATATTCGGGTCTGCTCTGAGCCTTCTTATCGTGAAGGCTCCCTTTCCCGTCATCATCTTCGAGCCTCCTCCACGGAAGAAATCTCAGAGACAACAGTGCCTCTGATGACACGGAGGGACATGGCAGGGACAGCATTTAGGTGACGAAGCGAGAGTCATAATACTAGCTATGACTGATGGGAAGAGACAAAGGTTTGCGCCCTCATATAGCCTCTTGGCTGAGTAGCCTGGCAATAACAACAACAACAACAACAACATGACACGGAGGACTTCGAAATCCATGGTTCCTTCCACCTCTTTCCTCTCAAAATCTGATACCTCCTCTGTGACCTCAAGGGGACCCTCTCCGAATCAGGTTGGCTCAAAATTTAGAAAGATTTGTACTTTGCCCCGCTCACAGTCTCTCGGATCAGTTCTACTTCTGGTTCTACCTCGAGTTAGCTAATTAAAGATAGAATGAAAGTTGCACACCATCAAGCATCCAAAAAATTGGAGCACCTGGTGGGACATGAACCCGCGGTCTCCTGCTCAACACGCTGACGCTCTAAACAGCTGATCCACAAGAGCTTCAGAGGAATGAGCTTAAACCGGAATTAGAATCCAATGTGCATAACTCACAAAGAACAAGTAAATTGCACACGACAAGTGCAGGGAGGTAACACTCAAGCATCCCATCACAATGTACATGAACTTAATTAGGAAGGGGGGAGACTACTAAAGGTTTGCCCCGGCTTTGTTCGATTGGCCTACGCTTTGGCACTGATATAGAGCATTGGTTTGGTATGGTCAGAAAATATCGGGTAATGAAATCTTAGCCGCCCTCCAGAGTGCAGCTATCGCTTTCGTGTGCCCGACCCTCTATTTTTCAGAACTACTAAGATAATTGATTAACATTTCTGCTGGCTAGAAAAGAAAACTAGGCTAGACCCTAGCTTTTAAGTTGCAATTTGGCAACATGATTTGGCAAATGTGTGCAAAAAGGAGTAGGTGGCTGTATCTTATCGTATCATCTAAGGAAATTGATCTTCAAGGTTTGATTTTCGCCAATAATTTAAAAATCTGGCTAACGAAAAAATTTTAATTTTGGTGTAAACTACATGGCTGTAATTTGGCATATGCAGAGGCCCTACAGGTGTACTCATTTGTGCCAAATGGTAGGAAATTCTGCAGACCGAAAAAGTTTTTGTGTCAGTTTGAATCTTCAAAAATTGCCGAAATCGCTATTTTTGGGCAATGATGCTCTCAAATCTAAAAATGACATTTCTTGCAATTGAAAATTTTTGCGATATTTGAACTCAGCGTGGTCGAAACTACACCCACACCAAATGTCAGGTAGATTAGTGAAACTTTGCTACTTCTTTGGCTGTAGGAAGCTTCTACACAGGATTCGATTGACTGAAAATAGCTGTTTTAGTAATTTTTGAAGATTCAAGCTGATATAAAAATTGTTTCAGTCATCAGAATTTCTTGCCATTTGGCACAAATGAGAATACCTATAGGGCCTCTGTATATACCTATGCCTATAGGCATGCCAAATCCAAATTACAATCAAGAGTGCATAATCTTCGCAACCGCAAATACAAACCAAATACCAGACATTCTAGTAAGTAGTAGTTGATCATTTTAATGGTTTTAGTAGGGATTTTAAGAAGTTTAGAAGAAAATTCACGAAACACTTTACGAAATAGAATTGGAAGAGACAGGATAGTTGTAGCGGCCCTCACTATTACCAAGAGTGCATAATTGCACTATTATTAAGAAGAAGAGTAAGCCACTAGTGGGCTTCTCTTCTTTGCGTTGCGTAACGGTGTTCCGACCACAATACGCGAATGTTCCCCCGTTTGGGGAGGGTCGACCAAATCGACATTGCATACCCCCCCCCCTCCGTTTGGTGGGGGAGTAGCAGAAAAGAGGTCCCCGTTTGGTGGGGGGGGGGGTAGCCAACAGCCAATCAGATTGCAGAAAACCCCACTCCGTTTGGTGGGGGGAGGTAGAGCAGAGGATTACGGTAGTTTTTGTTCTATTCGAAAATGGGTCCCCGTTTGGGGGGGGGGGGTCGCTGAAAGAGGTCCCCGTTTTGGGGGGGGGGGTCACAAGAAGGGGTCCCCGTTGGGGGGGGTCGCCAACAGCCGATCAGAAGGAGCAAAACTTAGCCTGCTTGAGCGACCCCCCCCCAAACGGGGACCCCTTTCAGCGACCCCCCCCCCCAAACGGGGGCGACTTTTGGCTACCCCCCCCCCACCAAACGGGGTCCACTTTCGACTACTCCCCCACCAAACGGAGGGGGGGTATACCTGTCGGCCCCCCCCAAACGGGGGAACATTCGCGTATTGTGGTCGGAGCACCGTTACGCAATGCCAAGAAGAGGAGCCCTCTAGCGGCTTACTCTTCTTCTAATATATAGGAGAAAATCATGGACTCTTGTTACAACCTTATAGCTTGCACCAGAATTAAACGTTTTTCGTTAGCCAAACATTTTTAATTTCTGGTGAAACTTTGAAGATCAATTCCCAAATTTTACTCGTTTAGCCGCGTTTACTCTTTTAGACGCGTTTACTCTTTTAGGCTAGTTAAGTCTGGTCAGCAGAAATGTTAATCAATTATGTTGGTAGTTGTGAAAAATGGGGGTCGGGCACATAAAAGGGTCGGCTGTACACGGCTGGAGGGCGGCAACGATTTCAGTATCCAATATTTTTGACCACACCCTTGCTCCATGTCTGTGACAAACAGTAGACTAATCCTACAAAGACGGGCAAGTCGGTGGTAGTAGCCCCCCCTTTACGAAGAATGAAAGAATGTTGCACACCACAAAGCATCCAAAAAATCAGGCACCGGGCGGGACTTTTTAGTGTTAAACGTAGTTAAAGGAGTTAAACTTAACTCAGTCAGTTAAGGCACAGGGTTGAAAGCGTTGAACAATACTGTTGAAGTCACTTTCGCAGGATGGAACAACTTAAATTTTACTATTTTAATTCTCCTTTTGCTCGCGTGCGAAAATACCCTAAGAATGTGTCACGCTTCACATGGTCAGTTATTAGGCCGAAACCATGAAAGCCATAAGAATGTCAGCAAACTGTGAGGTACGTCGCAAAACTTAAACTCTTTAAACTAGGACTGTATGTCCATTCAAAAACGTGTCACTACAGTTTGGGAACGAATTCCAACTTAAGCTTGGTTCGATTGTGCCTGGGTGGCTCAATCGGTAGAGCGTCGGTCTAGTTAACCGAAGGTTGTGGGTTCGATCCCCACCTCAGGCCCGAATTTATCGGGTCTGTGGTGCTGTAGTGACAACTTTCTTTCTTTCGTCTATTATTTTGTATCTTTCTCCACCCTAGTCTTGGAAGGTTCTCTTGGAGCGAGTGATCGCTTCATACCATTACGAGAAGATATATGTGAAGAGGATGTTTCTGTAGAGGAACGTTTCTCAAAGTGGCAGTCACTGTTTCAGAAAAGTTTTCTCGAATTCAAACTTTCTCTCTCATGATGGCGATAAACAGGGTAACTTTACAAGAACAAGAGACGTTCATAGTGGCAAGAATTCGAAAATTCGAAAATTGAAAACTAAAATTTGAAGTGACTATCATCCATCACTTAGAATAACTGAAAACGCCATTCGTAATCAGCGAAACTATCAAAGGTAGTCAGTCTTTTTATAGTTTAATTTACTCTACTTATGCATGTAATTTTGCAAATACTTTTACTTTAACATTTACTTAAACTTCCTATTGCTAGAAGGCAACTGCATCAACACCAGAGCCGTTGTTGTACATATAGTTGGTGCCCGACTTAGTTGGTCTGATGTTGTCAAATCAAATGAGATATCGTACTCCAAAGGAGGCGTAAAAGTCCTAACTTCGAGTGCATACGATCCCCTACGTAATCTATCGCTTTATTTAGAAACCAACTTGTAAACCCTTTTGCTTGTCCTGTAATGTGCTACGACCAAAAACATCAGCCGAAATGATTGAACCGGAAATAGCACCGGTCGGACACAAACCGCCAATTCAGCCACCGAATCCCGGAAAAGATCATAGCACCAGTGATCGAGATCAGCCCCTCATTGATCAAAATGTGATCCTGAAAAACCAGTGGCGCATTCTGTCTCAACTAGCCGCTGGAGGATTTGGACAAATCTATGTTGCCGAAGACATTTATACTCACGAAAAGGTTGCCGTAAAAGCAGAGGCAATTGATGCACAGCCTAAGTTTATTCATATGGAATATGCTGCCATTCGCAAACTTCAGGTACAATGAAACAATGCGTACTAAATGTTTTTGACAAAAGCCTTTAGATATTCAATGGCTCCCACAAACATAATGAAGAATGCTCTGCCCGAACAATGTAACAACTCACGAAATTTCATTGAAACTAAAGCAGATTTTCTGCAAAGGTTGATGAAAAATCCTGAAAATGGGAATTAGGAGATTGGAATAGAATATTGTTAGCAAAATTATTCTTACTTATTCTTAAAAGACATGCATTTTACATTGCCAAATTTCTGTCAAAAATAAGACAATTTTAACGAATTTCTTGGGAGATTTAAATCTCCAAATGTAAATTTAAAAATGTTAACTTTAGCCTAAATTTAGACATTTTGGGGGACCTTTTCCGCTCTAATTATAATACTAATTTTTGGATGTCATAAATAATTCGACAAGCTTGCACCCCACACCCCGCCCCGCCCCTGAAAAAACCGTTAAAACCCTGGACAACTTATGCTTTGCAAGAATCTCGACTCGAAAAATAGATTTATATATTTCACAAACTTCGCAAACTGTATCCGCTCTCATGCAGTGTACTGAGCGCAGATAACCATTATTACGATATGACTGTCAAAATTCATGGCGCTGCAGGTGATTGTTTTAATTTTAGGGGATATGCAGGAATACACACTACAGTTATGTTGATCTTACGTAGTTCAATTTGAAGCTTTAGTTTATCAGCTTCAATAGTATATAGTTATGTAAGGTCAATTGGAAAGGTTACAGTGTTACTAGTTACAGCCACAGGTGGACAAGGGAAAAAGGGAAGAGGATTTCCCACCCCCCCCCCCTCGACGAAGTCGCTCACAAGGGGTCCTGAAATTGCTCCCACAAAGGGTAAGAAAATTGCACAGAAATAAAGTTTACGGCAAAAACTTTTAAATATTTTCCGGGTCCGCCGGAATTTACCACTTAAAATCACTATTTTATGCTAAAAAAACGTCTGAAAACGCTGTATATATGTGCTAAAAAATTGCTGTTTTCCGTTAAAAAAACCGCAAAAATCGATTAAAAAATCGTTTTAAAAAGTAGTCAAAGGAAAAATCTTTACCACAAGGGATACCGAAATTTGCTTCCACAAGGGTCAGTGAAATTTGAGTTTCCGTTCAGGTATGGTTACGGTTTTAGCTTTTCTAGTAACTCAATTAAAGCATTGCCGCCTCCATGCGATCCTATCCTGTTCACATGGGCACGTTAAACAGCATTTTAGGATAATCACGAGGAGTGACGCAAGTTATCACCTCACAATTTTAAGTCAAGGAAAACAGCATGCTATTTGCTAGTTAGCAGGTAAGATAAAGACCCAAATTCGCAGATAGATAGGCCAAAGTCCAAAGATACTAAAGATTAGAATCACTGCGCTACAGACATTATTTTACTATTTCAGCACAAGGCGCACATCCCTGCCTTCTATGGAAGTGGTGCCCAGAAAGGCTATCATTACATCATTATGACTTTACTCGGACAGAATATAGCGGAAATAAGAAAAGCTATGCCACGTGGTCGATTCGCAATAGGAAGAGCCTGTCGTTTGGGATACTATATGATAAGGGCGATTCAAAATGTCCACGATGTTGGTCTACTCCATCGCGACATCAAGGTAGAGCATAAATTTAAAAAATGACTAAACAAAGATGCCGACTAAATTTTGATCGAAACTACAATCCTGGCTTAATTTTAAGCCAAAATTTATGGGGGGTATCAAGGGAGCTCAGTTTTGAAAATTTAGGGTAAAACGGTAAAATTCCGCATTTTTGTGTAATTAGGGAAGGTGGGAATTTATGGGGGCATTTTATGGGATGGGGCTAATCAAATGACTTTAAGGTCACCGAATGTCCCCCAGTGAAAATAAGCCAGCAATCTCACTCGATTTCTCATTAACCAAAATATCAATGCACAGGATCGTTCTGTTTCTAAAATGGTTTTTTTGTAAAAACAAAGGTCCCTTGAAATGCGGACACAGACCTATCGAAGGAATAACGAAATGATCTTCAATATTTTCAATCTATCACTCACATTTCAACGTAGTTCATAATTATTAGAATTATATTTAGTGTCACTGAGCACTCTTGAACACATTTTGTAATCGTTTCATTGAGCCGATAAATTTCTCTAATGCACTCCTTTTTATTTAGAATCTTATTTATTTTAGCACTTATCACATAACGGCATAACAATTTAACATTTATAATTGAATTTCTTTCCAAGCAATTTCGTATTTAGAATGTCAGATATACAGAATATACATAAATCATTAGGCCTCCCGGCTCCCACCACTTTTCGGCATGCCCTCCACTTTTTTGGCGGTCGCCCAAAAGTGTCAAAAAGTTAAGTTTTCGAGGTCAAATTATCAACAGTTTTTTCAATTTTTAGCTAAATTATGGGTTTAAAGCTAATTTTAAGCTTAACAACAGCGATGTTTTACGCTGGAATAAAAATGTTTCAACGTTTATATTATAAACAGTATATTTGTTTATATACAAGAATAAAAATGCTCGAGCATGAAAATAGCATGAATAGCATGAAAATGCAATATGGGTGGCATTGTTTTAAGGGGGGAGGGGCAGATTGTAAATGACAAGAGGGCTAGGTTAAAAGCGCACTAATAGGGACCAGCTTCCCTGAACAATTCATAGACTCCTTGCTAGACAGTTGCTGGCGGCAGTTTTTTTAGAAAATTTTACAATTTGTCAGCATAACTCTGCAAGCAAGCATATATATTTAGTTGTGCTCGTTATAGAACTTGCATAGTAGTTAATAATACACTTAGAATAAACTTTAAAACTTTAATACTTCAAAATCCTCATGCTTGCCTGGAAAGCTGTAGAATCTAGAGCTTATTCCTATTGTGTGTCATTGTGGAGTGGAGCATGAGTGACCCAAATATGGGTTGTTCAGCGAAGCTGGCCCATGTTAGTGCGCTTTTAACCTAGCCTTACGTTCAAGTTAGCCTTCGACCTTACGTACAACATTGTATTTGGCCGGACCAACTTTGAGCTAGTCATTCCGGTCAGTTATAGAGAATTGCCACTTTAGGACATATAAACCCTTCCGTAGATCCTTATGCAACAAACCGCATCCCTCTAGCGTCGTCCCTGAGCCTTGCAGTTTTGACAAAAGATTGGCTATTTTGGCGCCGAGTCCACTTTTGGCCGGCCGCCCATGTGGCATGCCGGACCGGACAGTGAAAGATAGTAACATGGTTCACTTTAGTGATATATCAGTTCAGAAAATAGAAACAGTTCCGGCTGAAAACGTCCTCATTGTTCAAACACAGTGACAGAAAATTACATTTTTCCAAGCGTGACTTAAACGAAAAAACAAACGGACTTAACTTGTTTGAAAGTGTTGGAAATTTTGAACAAATCATTTTGCGATTTATAGTACACGTGTAGATTCCAACGATGCGAAACTCTAGTTTCTTTGAGTATTTAGCTCGCACGGAGCTCGAACAGAATTCCAAGGGCCGCGCAGTAGAGATGAGCACGGGCCGGATTTTTTCGGCCCGGCCCGGCCCGGCCCGCTCCAAAATCTTGCTCGGCCCGGCCCGGCCCGGCCCGCTGGCAAAATTTTTTGGCCCGGCCCGGCCCGGCCCGCTCCAAAATTCGCCCCGGCCCGGCCCGCCAAAAGAAAAATTCCAAAATTTTTCTAACAATATTATTGCAAAGGCTCCAATGCAATTTGGAAACGCTAAAATATGCTACAAAATGTTAAATTTTGCTGTAAAATAGCCGGAAGGAGTTGATTGTAGCTAATTTTAGCGATTTTAGATCATTTTCTATAGTCCATCCGGCCCGTTTCGGCCCGCGCCGGCCCGCAGTTAAAAAATTTTCTCGGCCCGGCCCGGCCCGTTAACAGATGGATGCCGGGCCGGGCCGGGCCGGGCTGACGGGCCGAAATGCTCATCTCTACCGCGCAGGGCCTTTTACACCCATATTATAGGGGAGCGCGCCCCCTGTAATATAGCCTTGTTCCCTCACTTCACCCTCCCCAGGACTACCCCCCATTTTTAAAACCTGAAAACGCCAGACTAATAATTTAGTAGGACTCCCAACCCCACATTTCAAACTATGTGTGCAAAATTAATCTACATCATGCTAAACATATAGAAAGTTTTATTCTAATTCAGCCCACGAATTTCGCTATGGGCCTCAAGGATACAGCGATGGAACGGAGTCTATTCATTTTGGATTTCGGCCTTTGCAGAAAATACCGCAACAGACGGGGAGAATTACGGCCTCCCAGAAATAAGTAGGTATTCAATGCTGTAGTGGCATAGAATAAAGGTAAGATTTTTAAATTACATCTTGTCTTGACAACATGGCTTTTTATTGTGCATTTTATTATGCACACGCACCCATAATTTCCAAAATGCACACTTAAATGCTCGGGCCAATTTCAGCTGCCACTGTCAACAACAACAACAAAATGCCCAAAAGGAATTCCGAAATGTTTCTACCTTAAAACAAGGTTCTAGTTCTTAGATGGGGGGGACGCCGCACCATACTTCGTCTTTTGTAAGGATTTTTGTTCTTGGTTACGTCGTAGCAATCATGGCTAGGTTAGATCTTCTTTGCTCATAGCACTTTTAATGCCGCAAAATGGGTCATTTAACTCCAATGAAACATGATTAAACGTTGCCAAGCCTAAAAACCTATACACTCGATTATACGAAAAAATCCGACCGTTGGCCTGATGGTTTCCCCGATAGAAAAGTTTTTATTTCTACGTAACTCTCATGGCATTTTCACAGTTGTATCTTTAATTTCTATAAAATATCCTGAGGTTATCCCAAAAGCTTATCATAGTCGGCGTGTCCATAAATCTTATCATAAAACTGAAGGTGCTGGTTTCCTTTCGGGTATTGTTGACTCCTACGGCATTAATCCTTTACGCAAAGGGCTAACACTTACGAAATAACCTATTTCCGTACTCTTTAACATTTTAGGACCAGTCCCGTATTTTTAGGCCAAAAGATAAGAAAGTTTTGGTTTTTGGCCTTAAGCTCCCAGTAGGTAGACAAGACACGGGATTGGTTGGTATGGCTGGTAAGAGGACTCGAAAATGAACATTTTTGCTTTTACAACCTTTGAGCTATCTCCAGTGGTTAAGTCAGTATAAGCAAAAAACTGTTTTTAGGGTCAAAAATGTCCATTTTCGAGGAAATCAGTTTTTTCAAAATTACTGCCACATGTTTAGGACAAAATTGGCTTAGTTATACTCAATCGATACATCGTCCAAATGCACATTTTATGAATGCCTATTAACCGGACTTCATTGCTTTCAGCTAGAGATTTGGCCGAAAAACCATTTTGGCAAAACTGCGATTATTTTGTTTCGAACATCGATTTCTCAAAACCTACTCGACGAATTCCGGAGATTTTTGGCAGAATCGAAATTCGCACTTTTGCGGAGGGACGTTGTTCTTGGTTTGGGCTAAAACTTATTGAGTAGCAAGAAAACTCAATGCGAAGTTGCGAAATTTCGTGTTACTGAGCATTGGGCCGATTTTTTCGACCGTTAAGACCTGCTAAGCCAAATCCGAAAAAACGTCCCTCGGCCCATATGTCCTTCATATCGTGGAACAAAAAGAACTTTTGGCCGATTCTTCACTTTTGAGAAATCGATGTTCAAAAACTTTTGGTTTATATTCATCCTGTTAGATGTCAGCTTAGATGTCAAATTTCTGCTATATTTTTGCTAATTTGATAGGCCCATATTGGTGTCATGCCAGACATTTCGGTTGAATAGAAAATCTTAGCCTCACGTTCATGCCACGAGCACTAAACAGACATAAATATACCCGCTAGATCTCTCTAGTTCCACATTGCAAGTCTTGGGACAGTTCAGAGCCAATATTAGCAAGAGTGCTTAATAGCTAAGAATGTTACAAGCGTCACACACTTAGTTATAAGGCTTGAGACATGATCAGCACAATAAGGTCTAACTGATTGGACCCCTACAGATTGGACCTCCACAAATGAGTACCCAGTACACATGAGTGTACGATCACTCGCTTGTATGTTTATGTGCTGAAGCTCATTTATGTATATACAGGCCCACACCCAGGATATTGAAAAGGGGAGGTCGGTCAAATGCAAAGAGTTTGCCCCCCAGAAGTTGAAGAATTTTTCATTTTTGTCCAAAAACAGTACATTAGACGTGTATTTTCTAGAAAAGTGAATTATCGCGATGCAGGCGTGAAACCTTATTGAAAATAGGTGTTTTGCATACAAATATCAAAAAGTCGCTTTGTTACCCAAAAAGTGGGGGTAAACAACCCTTGAACCCCTCATGGGTGCGGCCTTGTATATGCATGTGTACATATACATATATATACTGTCGAGATAGACAAGATAAATGTGAATAATTGCGCATGCGTGTGTATATGGGGTCTTTCCCATTATCCCCCCCCATAGCTTCGTAGAAGTACTGAAGATGCACACTTTGACGGATTGAGTTGAAATTTGGTAGGGATAGGTTTTCTTGTCAAAAAATTTTTTGTCTTCGATTTTGCTGAAAAGATGTATATAGGGGTTTTCGGGGTCGTAGAACACAAATCTGAAATCCGTTTTTCGATCCAGCTTTTCGTTAGCTCAGGCTAAGCTTACATCTTAAGCTTAGAACTTTAGCTTATATTGAGCAAATAAAAAGCTGGATCGAAAAACGGATTTCAGATTCGTGTTCTACGACCCCGAAAACCCCTATATACATCTTTTCACCAAAATCGAAGACAAGAAATTTTTCGGTTCCTCTTGGTCCCCCCTTACCAAACTAAAATTTTAAAATTTTTAAAAATTTAAAATTTTAAAATTTTTGCATTTTTGAAATCAGCAGGTCCGAAAACTTATCCCTACCAAATTTCAACTCAATCCGTCAAAGTGTGCATCTTCAGTACTTCTACGAAGCTATGGGGGGATAATGGGAAAGACCCTGTATATGTATGTATGTAATTTTATTTCGTATATAAAACGTGATCGCCGAATACCAGACTAATTACTTGACTACATCACTTGAAATCAAAATGCGCTAGTATGAACTAATCAAGGACTGAGAACCCATACTAGCTTTTCACGGCTCGTCTTTCTTCCTTTCTCAGGTGGAATCTCAGACTCACAGTAGCATCCTTGTGAAATATTTTTCCGCTTGTAAATATAGATTATTCGAAAAATTTAGTGCTGGAATTAAACCTGGTTTCAATGTCATGGCAGGCTAAGTTAGCCAAAAGTTCTAGTAACAGAAAAGAAGAAGCGGTCCTAGTAGCCATGTAGCGAAATGGTTAAGGCGTTGGACTTCGGATCGAAAGGTCCTAGGTTCGATTCCCACCTAGCCGTAATGAAGTTGCACTGTTTCCTTGAGCAAGAAACTTAGGCTACAGCTCCGCCGGTCGGATGAGGCGTTAAATTGGTCGGCCCGTGTGCTGTCTTGCTTGGGGCAGTGCACGTTAAAAACCCTTATTCCACTTATCGTCAAGCGTTGGGCGCGGAGTCCCGGTGGAAAGGCACCCCCATCCCTGGGATCAACCAGTAACCTTGCAACGTGACCAACCTACCCCCTGCGAAGGGGTGTTGGGTGCAACTGAGTCAAGTATTCTAATTGGTCTCATTTCCTGTGGCTTGCTTCGTGATCCCCCTCATCTGAGCTAGAGACCTGGAGCGTCGAAAGGCGCTGTGCTCCTCTGCCACGCGCATGAGCAGTTAATGGAGGTAGACAGCCCGGAGCCGAAAGGCCAAGATGCGTCCCCTCTAGCCTCCCACTGTGTGGAGTGCATCCAGGCAACATAGCGAGAGTCATACTAGATATGGCTGATGAGGTGAAGCAAGGGCTCTATACCCCGAGCATAGGAGTAGATCCTAATCAGCTACCTAATTCGACGACGACGACGATGAAGAAGAAGCGGGCTTTTGAGACTTGACTGCAGAAACACTATAAATCTATTCCATGCTAAAAATAAGTATATAAATTTCTTAAATGCACAGTTTTTTCCTAAAATCCACACATTTTTCAAAAATGGACATTTTTCATAAATGCACAAAAATCCACTGGTGTTCGAAACCAAAAAATAACCCGGCTTGTCACATTTTGTGAAGTCAAATATTAAGAAAACCGTAAACTTAAAGAGTAAAATGTCTGCATATACACATTGCCAAACAAATACCACATCAAGCACATAAAATTAACAGCTGGTGTTATAGGTGTGGTTTTCGAGGCACAGTAAGATATGCTTCAATAAACTGTCACCTTGGACACGACATGGGGCGACACGATGACCTCTGGTCTTTGTTTTACTTAATCCTAGAAATGATGAAAGGCCAGCTACCCTGGAGGAATACAACTGATCGGCACAAAGTAAGCAGACTACCAGCAAACATGCATAGCCTCTGTAATGCAGATTACGAACGAGTAGCTTGTCACAGAAAGCTACGAAAATACAGAGCAAGAAAGTGCTAAAAACTGAAAAATACATACCTAACGTACATATATGTCTATGCATATCTACATAACTCTGAAGCAACATTTATCCCAAAAGTAGGTTTGAGTTTAGATTAGCGAGGATCCTCGCCCAGCCCCCAACCCTTTAATACTGCTTCAACCCTTTTAAAAAAGAATATTACAATCCGTTAATTTCAGTGTCTTGAGGAGAAGAAAAGCATTCCAGTAGAAAGCCTACTGAAAGATTTACCATCCGGAATTGCAGAATTTTTCAGCCTCCTTGAACCCCTCGGTTTCAGTGATATGCCTCCTTACGAAGATATGGCCAGGTGTTTCGTAGTGAGTGTATTGTCTTACGTATTTAATTAAAAGAATTAGGGAAGCACTAATTTTTAGTTAGACGCAAAATGTCCGGACAATGTGCAACAGTGGAGCAGTCCGGACTCCGGACTAAATACAGCTAGTCCAGACAACATAGTCCACACAACAATAGTCCGTACAACAATAATCAGGACAATAATAGTCCTGGCACAATGCCCGCAGGTATTAGAGGATAGGGCAATTCCAAATCCGGTGTATTTGTTTTTTCTTCAACTATGGAAATGATATAGCCAACACTAGTGCTTTGTTTTATTGTATTGCACTATCGCAGTACGCTGTGCAAATTAGAACTGTTTCTGACTTTCTTAGAACAGAGAACCATCATGGGAAACCAGAACATTATTTCATTAACATCTATTTATTGTATATTTTTCAGACAGCCAACATCAACAACGATGGAGTAGAAGCTGATGTGAATATAGTGGACAAGACACGAAGGTGTATGTTGTAGGAAATAATCCATGCTTCCTTTTAACATTAGTGGCAAACTATGAATGTATAAAAATAAATCTACTAGTCTAAACGTTTTGTGTGCTTAGGTAGTGCTTGCTTTTACAGTCTTACGCTAACGAACGAAAGACACACAACAGACTATGACAGTTTTGACCAACATGCAACGAAACTCATCGGTTTATAAATACATTTATTCTTGCAACGTTTGATTGAGCGTTTAGTTCCAGGACATGAATTTGTGGGAAACTATCATAGATATCATAATATTTTTATTGGCTCAATTCAACAAATGCTGCCACAAAACAGCAGATACAACAAAAAACATTTAACTGACATTTAGCAGTTTATTAAAAAAGACCAAAAGAAAAGGTCTTCAAATTTCATTTGCTATATACGCTGCAGATGTCCAGTCACTGCGTAGGAGGTGAGGGAGACTGCAGAGTAAAATCCAGAAAAGAACCTTCGGGTAAAGTCGTGATCTGCTGTAATAAAGTGTAGAATTAACAAGTAGGCCCCAAAAGGGGGAATATTCCTTTTCAGATTTGTTATTAATAATCAACATCAAATGAATTAATCTGGAGTTAAGTATTCATGCCAGTTGCACGCGACATCAATTGGTGACTTTCTTTCGTTTTCACTTACCTAGTTTTCAAATTCGAATTAATGACAATTGGTCTTCATAATATTC
>JASAND010012563.1:0-2500 GCA_030248195.1 Trissonchulus latispiculum
TGCAAGATACAAAACTACAACCTTGTTGTACGTGTTAAGGACATATCAGAGAGTGCAATTAACCCTTCTGGTAGACTTCTGCTGACTGTCGGATTTTCGGCGAATTTTCAAAGTCAAAATGTTGTAAAAATGGTCCTTTTTGTACCACGAAAAGCAGGACCAGCGAAACATTTTCGCCTCTTCTGGACAATTGGCAAAAGCTACTTTAATCGCTTATATATAGTTGCACTCTATGTATGCATACACAGAATTCTGATGGCAGTGGTTCCAAATTTCTACCATTTGTAGTGCTCACAAAACGCTTGCCACAAAATGTTCTAATTTAGCCAAAAATCTTCGTTTTGCACAGTTTTCACGTTCTTTAATAATTTCTCACTCGTTACTCACTCGAAGGTCAAAATCGGCCCATAAAACTCTCAATGCCTGGCGGACATATGGTAAAGGCAAATGCTTCAAGTTAGAACTTTTGTGTCGTGTCGGCTCCTTTGATCACTTATAGGTCACAAAAGTCAATTTTTGAAATTTCCAAAATATAGACAAATTGGGTATCATTCGATAGCTACTGATGAGCTGAATAACTTTTCGAATAAAACCATGTGTTTGAAATGTAGTATCTGAAAGTTAGAGCAAGTTAAAGTTTGAGGGCACAGTTAGCTAAGAAAGGCTCAGTTCACAATTGAAGAATGCACTGTGAGTGAACGTCTGGCAGGATACTCCGGAGCCGTTTTAGTATTACAATATTAGCCAACCCACAGAATCAATTTGTCATATCAGTTGACCCTAATTTCGCTACCGTTCTGTCTCAACATGACCTTAGAGGACAAATCTCAGTAATTTTCAAGTTTTCCAACTTTATAGCTGAATATCTCTGCCACAATTTTAGTTCGAACTCTAATGTTTTCTCTTGTTTTTGACAACGTATGTACTTATATTGTGTGTGAAAAAGAGCGAAATTCGTGACTATCGATTTTGACCCAACGCGACCTCCCCCTTAAGTGCGAGAATACGATAACATATTAAGTCGTGTCCTAACAAAGGTTTTTGGAGTAGTGGAAAACTAGCCGACACATGTGTAGCGCTTCTACCAGGGCTGGTGGACCAGGAAGAAACCAAGGACAAGACCGAACGGGAGGCGTCAGGCACCCTCGTACCCACGAAACCAGGACCTAGAAGAGAGAAGGGAAGAGGGAGGTTCAGCTTTTCACTCACCATTGAAAGTAAAGAATTGGTCCCGCCGGGGATCGAACCACGGCCCTTCTGTCTCCGGAGCAGACATGCTAACCACTACACCACGGGACCATCAGCTGAACTCCCATTGCAGGCTTATCAATCTTTCCTATGCCTGCTTCCCTTACACATGAAAATTTGTAAATCGTATGTAGCGACTGAAATCGAAATTGGAATCTTAAAACTGCAATATTTTGAGGAAACCAGTATATGCAGAATTACTGTCACCTTTTCTGATCAATGTTTACTTAACCCTTTTATTCCCGCGGCTGCCAATTGGCACAAGTGCTGATTTTTGGCATCTTATATATTGGGATAGGGTGCAGTTGCCTGTTGGCAGTCTGGGCACTTGATCCTTTTATCTTTAACACGTCCACCCTATTATGGGAGAATATTTCGACACCTGCTTGAAAAATCTAGTTTCTATGGCATTCCGCCGGCCATGGAAATTTTGATGATTTCAAGCCCTATTCGAGCGCTGCATTCAAGCAAATTCAGAGCCGGCTGTAGTTCGTCGCAGAAAAGTCGTTCCACCAGGTGATGCCCGAGGTTATGCGCATTAAAATAAAGTATAGTTGCTCCCGTCTCTGAATCAAATGTTGCAGCTAGAAATAAACTTATTGGATTTTTGCAATGAAAATTTAGCAAAATTTCGTACTTTGTCCGACTTTGACGGCTTGTAACTTTTCCTGGGTGCATTAGAGACCCTTCAATGCTGTGTCATGAAATGTAGAGCAATTAATTCTCTATCGATTGGTGGAAGTCCCATCTCTCTAGGTGGTCTTAGTAAAAAACGGCAGCCAAAAATGTAAAATTGGTCATTTTAAGCCGATTTCCCCTAGAAGTCTTGGGCAGAAGAGGGTTAATTATACTGATCAGACAGGCCATCACATCTCCAGCAGTTGAGTTTGTACCTTATAAAAGAGTCCAATAACCATTTTGTGGAAACTGAGATCATTTTATTTTGAGCACTAATTTCTCACAAATTGTCCAATGAGTTCGTGTTACCGTTGACAAGATGAGACTTCCACCAAGAGTACATAATTATAAAAGTATGCCACTAGGCAAGTTCTATGTTATCAGAGCAAAAACTATGCTCTGCACGCTAAAGGGCCAACCCCCCCCCCCGCACATCAGACCCTACTGACCCCCCCCAAATCAGTACATAGTCGAAACGGGGGTACGCTCACTCGCTCTATGTTTATGTGCTTAAGCTCGAAAACACAAGCAGTGCGACACACACAAACACACAAACACATTTTGTGCCTGTTTC
>JASAND010012563.1:7500-71880 GCA_030248195.1 Trissonchulus latispiculum
TGATACTACTGGAATCTGCTTATCGCTTATCTACAAAACTCAACTACTATGATCAGTCACAGGTCTACTACGAAACCTAGTGGAGAAACTAGAGCTGAAACCTAAGAAATTTTATATAGATTTTATTTTAACCTGGTTGCCACACACACACTTTCTCTCACACACAGTCAGTACTCGTCTTTAGATGGAATGGAATGCGAATGGATTCGCAACCACATAATGATATTTGTCTCGGGGCATCGAGGGGGTAGTTCCCTATATGCTCCTTATATGTACCTGAAAATGTACACAAGTCCGCCCGCCTAGGTCACGAATAGTCACCAATAACCAACACCACCAGAATACCAGTGACTATCCTGCCCTCAGCTAAGAGGACGACCTGTAAACATAGATACCTGTAGATAAACATAGAAAACATAGACAAAAACAGAGGCCCGGAGACGAGAACTGAATCAAATGGGTTAAAACCTTGTCGGTTCAGCGATTCAGCGCTGTTAGGTAGATTTCAGGGAAATAGGAATTAGTATGAATTTTTCATAAACAAAAATCAAGGAACGTAGGTTATTTTGGGTTAGGCAAGAACTTTTAGGCAAAACCGAATCGCATTTTATAAATTCGGAAACCCAACAAACAAAGAGCTCGTTTTGGGAAAACTGGGAGTAGGCAGAGGTCAAGTTATTTAAAAATGTAAAATTTGTGACCTTTTATAAATAACTGTGCCGAGGGGATTTCTGTCAGATTTCCCCCCACCAATGTCGTATTCCTGGATTTCCTTCTCAGGAAATCCAGGGAAATCCAGCTAATATCGGTTGATGTTAACAAACAAATATGAAAGCGCTAACGAAGCTTGTATCAATTAGTCAAGTGCGACGAGAGCCCGAATTTAACGTGATATTTTTGAGTGAGGGACATGAAGTCCAATTATACGTTTCTTTGTAGCTCGCGCTTAACACAGTTTAAAGAAATCCTAGAGGGAGAGGGATCCGCTCAACCTAATGGGGAATATTGCGAAAGTAGGCTTCTGAAGCCAGGCCCTTTTTTGAATAGACCACCCCCCAGGAGTACCCACAATCCCAACTTAAGGTTCCAAGGTGGGGAGAAAATTTTTGAAGAAAGGTGGCCGAAAACGGGGAGAGGGAGAGCCTCTTCCAACAAAACATCTCACCGGGATCTGTGATTTTCCCCCCAGAGCTTCCCGAATGAGAACGGCCATCCTACGTCTCACGTTAACTTTCTTTGCAATCATTTTGCAATCATCTTCCGATGATTGGTCGCTTTCATACTTGCTGCTACCAAGAGTACATAATAACTAAGAGTGTGACAATCGTCCCACTCTTAGTTATTAGGCTGCAGACATCATCTGCACAATATCGGCCTACCCCCCCCAAATACTGAGTACCTGGCGACCCCCCCCCACAACTGAGTACCAGGTACACAATTGTGTAGCAGCACTCGCTTGTATGTTTACATGTTGAAGCCAAACACATTCTATCAGCAGCTGGCCACTTTTGAGCTTCAACATGTAAACATACAAGCGAGTGCTGCTACACAATTGTGTACCTGGTACTCAGTTAGGGGGGGGTCACCAGGTACTCAGTTGTGGGGGGGGGGTAGGCCATTATTATGCAGATGATGTCTGCAGCCTAATAACTAAGAGTGGGACGCTTGTCACACTCTTAGTTATTATGTACTCTTGCTGCTACGTCACTGTCTAATTAAAATGGAGGACCCAGCCTCTTTTTGAGTGTTTTTGTTATTTTCCTTTGAGTCTTCAGTTGCGTAACTTTTTAGGACTTTGGATCCGATTTTCAATGGCCCAAAGTACCCTAGCAGCATAACTCTTATTGCGCGTTCATTCTTGCGGAAATTTGTCCCGGGACTCGTTTTTATAGGTTTGGACTTTATTTGCCAAACAGATGAAGAACAGGGAGATACAGACCGACGAAAACAAGAAGCACGAAAGAGAAGACGTAATGCGGACGGGGGGGGGGTCTAGAAGCCTAAGACGAACTAAACAAGATTTAGAAGAAATTCGGCTTCTACGTAGTTTAAGATTTAGTTAAGAGTCCTAACTTCTACATAGCACTAATATAAATTGTCTTTCTTTCTCTTTTTGAGGGGTGACTTGTGCATTATTTTTCGAGGGGTTCCCTACCGTCTGACCTATGAGTGTAACTTCTAGTGAAGGAAATAACGTCACTCACGTGACGTAGACAGGTAGAGCAGAACCTCACACGTCATGCACACATATTCATAGACACGCAGTCTACACAGTACACATTTACACATCTCAGAGGAGAGGATGTGTGAATAAACCCCATACATTTAATGCTGCAAAATTTAAGGGATTAAAATTAGCTAAAATTAAGCTAATGGTGAACGGATTCGACTCACAAATTAATAATAGCAAAATACAATTAAAATTATAAAACCATTATTAGCATAACCTGCACATTGATAATAAAAACATTGGCTGAGATTTCTATACATTTGTAGTGGAGTAAAGTCCCGTTTTCTGCCCTTTTTGATTTCATTGGAAAGGGGAGCAAAACAATACAATCCAGAAATAAAATTACAAATTTGCTTTCTGTACAAATTACGACTAAAATCAAACCACAATTCGTACGTAAGCAAATGCAAGCAAACAGAAGTATATACATATAAACTAACAATTCATAGGTATGAGTTTAACTAAACCTAAGCACAAATCAAAGGTAAAGATAAGGGTAAAATATTATTCTTTCTCTGTGTGTTTTCTTTTGCGGACAGAATTTAGGTGTGAAATGCTCAGAGGTCAGTCCAGGGCGAGAGATCTGCTGGTTAAAATGTTCGAAAGGAGGGACAGACGTCCACATTAGTGGAGGCGAACCCAGCAAGCAACAACTAGTGTATTTTAGCTCACTACGGACATAATATGTGGTCTCTACGCCTTGCCCTCAGTGTAACGTTTGACTGAAAGGCTGCTATGGCTAAAGTCAAATGTTTTCTGATAGTTAATGATCTTCTAAACCCAGACATTTTAATGATCCCGATTCATAATATCCCGATACCAAGGCGTCTAATTATTTGCATCATATTCACAATGAGTTTCATCATCAAATGGTTGAGCAGGAAACGACTCTTATAATATCTAAAGAGCTTTAAACCAGGTTTATGAGGCGTTTAGAACGCATTAATACAAGCATGGACCTAACATTAATACTGGTGCTGAAAATTAAGCAAGATAATTAGACCTAAAAAGTTTTGGACAAAATGTTGCTTTTGATATAACATAGATGCTTTGCTTCTAGATATAAAAATTTCCACAAGCAGATTGAAATATTTGGCTTGGCGGTTGAATCTGTTTGGAGAATGATCAGTGTCAGTCATAGGATAGAGTTTCATGGTTGGTGATCTTGTGGAAAAGTTTTCCAGCTTAGACAAATTCTATGGTTGCTGTGTTGCATAATAGTCAATAGAATTCAAATTATCGCCTATGTCTTTAGCTTAGTGCACAGGGGCATTCATACTCCATAGTCGCGAACGCACGACGCCTCAGACTGTAACATTGTAACATTTTAATCGTTTAAAATTAATTGTAGCATATTCATGCTCACGAACGCCTGCATGCGCTTGCATACGCGCGTCGACGCGCGTCCGCGCTCGTCTGTTTGCGTCTGGAACTATGAATGCACCTTTATGGTTGCTGCTAGACTGGAAGTTTGCAAGGCAGTTCGAGTGGGGAAGGCTTGTCGAAAAGTTGTGTTCGACCCTCTTATCTGATCATTATTTTATGTTCCTGCTATTGCTGTCAGGTCTGTTCGAAGTTTGAACCCTGCTATTTTGGCCATTATTTGACGCTTCGTTGTTTTGAGATCTTGCATTGTCTTGCTGAGCTAAAGCAAACCATATGCTGTACTTCTTTTCTGTATTTCTTCTATTCTAAAAACGTTTGCATCCCACACAGATAAGAGTCGAGCAACGTCGAGACAAATTGTCGTTTATTCGACAGTTCACCTGGCACACAGATAGATATACAATCTAAACGGCCACCATATTCTGTTCAAGCTGTCTTTTGGCGACTACACATTTGCACTTACCTTTCTCGCAAAGAAATCTGTCTAATGAATTTTTGTTGTCAACGGCTGCCAGGCTAAAGAAGTCTTCGAAATTATCGTTGGTACTTTTGCTGGCATCCACCGACACTTTAGGAAGTACTTTCTGAGGCGGGTCGTACTTTAAGTCATTTGTAGATGTATACGTTGAACCATCATAATATTTCAAATTATATTTGTCTTCAAAGTAGCCATTTAGCCAAAATTCAATGTCATCACCTTTTTGTGCTGAATTGTTGCTAAATAAACGTAGGAAGAGTTAAGACAAACTTAGATGTGTTACGAATAAATATAGGTACCTACAGATGCAGATTTAATTTCGCAAAGGCTCATCTATCTACGTACAAAAAACATCGATTTTGTAGCTTTTTTAGTTGGCCATTATCACTTGTATCAAGCATTTGATAAATACAGTTGCAAAATCCTAACCTTTTTCGCTGTCAAGCTTTCGCCAGACTTTATCCCAAAAAATATTTGCTGAAAGCTCCCTTTCACGACAGAGTAGTGTTAAAATTATTTCTTTCAGCTGTTTCCTTCCTCTCAAGCTAAGCTTTTCTGTTTCAACCGTTTTAAGAAGATGACAGAGTTAAATTTAACTAGGTTAACGGGGGGGGGTCCATTTTTGGCCAATTTTTCGACCACCTCCGATTTTGCTCATTTTCACATATTTTGTAGTCTACGTAGTATATTTGAACGTGTTTATAAAATCTAGGTCGTATCTCTTATGGTTGAAGAGTAATTGCAGCTCAAAATGGAGGTCGTCATGTGTTAAACATAGAAAATCAAAAAAGTGATTTTTTCCGTGCGCCAGATAAATCTCTCCAACGACAAAACGGAGCAGTTCGACGTCCGATATGTCGTAAATACGATCTCGAAGGGTGATTTGGAGGAAGCAGAATTTTAATTTAGGCCTTCAAAATTTTTTAATTAATTTTTGAGGTCTGAGAACAGCCAAATTTTACTGTATTGCAATGTTAAAATTGGGGGTCAAGAGATGAGGATTTTGGCTCGCGGCTCGGCTCGGCTTGGCTCGGCTCGCGAGCCAAGACGAGCCGAGCCGGACAATTGAAACTCCGAGCCGAGCCGAGCCGACCCTATCGGAAAATATTAAGTTCACTGTAATTAGTTCCGAATTTGTTCAAACAAAATAGCCAACAAATTCAATGAATTCTGTTTTCTGTTTTCAACTTTGTCGTCTAATTTTCCGTTTAGAAAATTTACAATTTACAATTAAAAATTGCATTGTCTTGCTATTGTGGCTTTGGGTTTTTGTAGTAATTTATCAGATAGCAGAAAAGGTTGTAAAACTGCTGATTATATACCAGAAATACTTACTATTAATTTAGAGCTTGAAATTATTCTGCATAATTACAATTGACTACGATTATGGCTACGATCGGCAGAGAGCAATTAAAGGAGTTGACATTTGTTAAAATTTAAAAAATAATTTAAGAGAATTCTGAATTTTATTGCTGAGTTCTGATGCAATTTGCAATTTATCAGATTATGCCTTTTTTCAAGACTGCGGAAAACAAAAAGTTTCCTTGTAATTTTTTCGGCGTTTATCAGTGGTTCCTTTCCATCGAATAAAATAATAATAAATTTTAAGCAAAACAAGCATGAATGGGTGCCCGCCTACCTTCGTAGAATATACATTTACCAAATATCAATATCATTAAACCTTATATATAATCGTGGTCTCTGTAGCTCGCAGTAGGCTCGTCCTCATCTCTAGGGTCAGCAACTTTGATGAAATATTTTGAAAGCTGTAAGGCCTAATTAAAAATTCTACTTCCTACAAATCACGGCTAATGCCAGGACATTTCGAATAATACCAATTGATTCTGGTTAGCTTTGCCCGATTTAGATATTGCCCTAGCGCAGAAAATTGAATTTAGGAAATTTGCGTTTTTTGGCAATAACATAGGCTATTGCAACACAGACCTATAAAATGGTAAATTATCTATTATTGATGACCATTATTATTTATGCACCATTATTGATGACTTTAGGTCAAGTTTGGTACAAATGGTGTAAATTAGTACACCCAGTTGCTGCTGGAATCAAATATCAGGATCCAGAGATGGACGCGGGACGAAATTTTTCGTCCCGTCCCGTCCCGTCCCGCACTCAATTTGTTTGTCCCGTCCTGCGGGATCCCGCAGTCCCGCAAATTTGATAATGCCCGTCCCGCAAAATCCCGCATAATTTCTTCATTAGCTAAAATTAATGGTAATTAATACTAATTTACTGTGAAAATTTAAAATAAGTTTGTTATGTAAACTTTACGCTATTTTATTTTTCTTTGCTAAGATATAAAGTCAGTACTTAATTTATTATTCAAATACGCTGCTGTGTGTAAAAATATGAAATGCTTAGGATCTCTGCAAACAAACAATATCAATTGTTGATTTCAAAATATTGGCCAGATTGGCCAAATAAAATCAAATTTAGCGGAATCAGAAAATTACTGCCATACAAAAGCGATGGAACCGGATCACCGTGTCAACTTGGGCCACTTTTCGGATCGAGTCACTGGGTCACCGGGTCAAGAGCTTGGATCCGGCCTTGATGTGGTTTTCTTTATTTCCCACAGATTATTTCCCAGAAATTTTTGGTTTAAAACTAAAAGTTTTAGGTCTAATTTCAATGTGATGCTGATACATAATTTGCATGTTTTAAAATTTAACTTGCGCTTCATAATTGTCGCAGTTTGAGGTTCGTTCAATATGGTCTCCAGCAGAATAGTGTTTGTTCTCATCGGTTCCATGATTATTGCATTGCATAGATCTGTTAGAACTAGCTGGTTTGCAATTATAACTGATTAAGGGGGGGGGGTCACTTTTTTGCTGATTTTTCGACCATCTCCGATTTTGCTCATTTTCACATATTTTGTAGTCCCCATGGGTCCGCGAAACAAGACAAGAGCGTTTTGCGAAATATTGCCTCTATCGTTCTGTACAGGCCCTCAAATGTGACCCCGACATGTGTTAAACGTAGGAAAATGAAAAAGTTAGGTTAAAAAGTTTGTGGCAGAAAAAGCTATCTCCTCTGAAGCGATTCTGTTGAGTATTGGATTTTTGGCGAATTTTTAAAGTCAGAATTTTGGAAAATCGGCGATTTTTGGACTATGAAAAACAGGACCTACAGTACTCTTTTGCTTGTCCTGAACGATTGGCAAAAGCTACAGAAACGGCCAATAGATAGCTGCACTCTACCCATAAAACCACGTCTTATGAAAGTACTCGCATGTTTCTATCATTTACAATAAGCTTAAAAAACCTGCCACAAAAGCAGCAAATTTTGCTAAAAATGGCCATTTTTCATAATTTTCACATTCTTTTGATAATTTCTCACTCCTTATGTGGTCAAAAATCACCAAACTTGGCAGATTAATTAATATATCTGTGTCTGTCACATAATGTGGCCAAAACAAATGCGTCCATATTGAACGTGCTGCTGTGGTGGCACCTTTGATCTTTATAGGTGAAAAATGTCAGTTTTAAAATTTTTCCAAATATAGACAAAATGGGTATCAATCGATAGCTAATGGAAAGAGGAGCAACTCTTCTCATAGAACCATGGGTCTAAAATGTTGTCTGTGCAAGTTAAAACGAGATAAATTTATACTGGGCAGTCCTGCAAGGTTAGGTCAGTGCATCACTCAAGCATGCATTATGAACGCCTGGATAGCTGGCCTTGAGTCTGCACTTAAATATTATCTTAGTAAAGGCTTTAATTTGGTGTATCGGTTAACCATGTTTTCGGTCGCGTTTGGTCTCCACCTGATCTTGCAGGGCTCATCACCGGAATTTTCAAGTTTTCCGGCTTTGAACCTGAATAACTATGTCACAGTTTGATTTCGAATGCTAATATTCTAAGTTATTTTTGAGAACATATTGGGGCATATTATGTGTGAAAATGATCGAAATCCGTGACTATCAATTTTTGACCAAAGTGACCCCCCCCCCTTAAATTAGCAATGCAGATACGTAAAGCCAAGTTTCAAAAGTATCTTGCTTTGTCCCGTCTTTAAGTTAAAAATCAAACCCTTGACTGGTTATACATAATCAATAGTGATGTGGATCGGATCGGATCGGCAGCCAAAATCATCTACCGATCCGATCCGGCAAATGGCCGGCGATCCGATCCGATCCGATCCGATCCAGCCCCGGATCGGACCGATCCGATCCGATCCGACTATAATTTTAATTTTCAATTGTAGACACTTAAATTGCTATATTTTCCCATTTCCCATTATTTTGTAAAATTCTTCATCAAACTTCGCATCTGAATCTTATTGAATAATTCTGAAAGTCCGTATCAGAAACTGCAGCTGCAAAATGATGTTTAGTCACCTTTCAAAAATAACGATTTGTTTTGTTTTGGGAGATTAAGATCTAGTGAGAACTACACAAAAGACAGTGAGAACTGTTAACTATATAAGGATAAATGAAATTGAAGAAGCTAGAGTGTAATAACAATGTGCGTTACAACCTTTGGTCGTATTTAGAAGCAAGCAATATATATGTTTTAATATCATTCGGAATTGGAGACGACAGGGAAAATCCGGAATTCCGGGTTTTATTTACGGAAAATCTAAAATATTCAAAGGTTTGCTAAAATTTATGCACATTGAAGATTTAGTTTTCGTGATCAAATAGATCTGGTTCCGCGGCATATTTTTGCACTTACAACCTTTTCAACCAAGTGCACCCAATTTCCATTTGACTCTTTTTACATATACATTTAAGAAATTTATTTATGCAAAAAGAGAACATGAAACAAAAACATAAACAACAGAAAATTCAACATTTGAAGCAACTTCAGGAAAGATTTTGAAAATTTTTTCGAAAAAGTTTTGCAAGTTTGTAAAAAATTGGTACAAATTTTCAAACTTTTCCTCATTTGCCGGATCGACGATCCGGAAAAATCAAGCCGATCCGATCCGGCCGATCCGATCCGAAAATTTGTCGATCCGATCCGATCCGATCCAACCCCGGATCGGTCGATCTGATCCGATCCGCCGATCCGATCCACATCACTAATAATCAACACTTTATACAACTTCGAAATCATTTACATTACCTGCGTATACTCAAAATTAAACAATAAACTTTCATTCAGAAAAGATACACAAACCAGCAGAGCAAATGAAACTTGTATTACTTTAAAATTAAATTTTATAGAATAATTATAAGTGTGACTGTAATGTTTTGAAAAGTGTTATCTAGCTTTCTTAGAAATTCCCTAGTTTTGAAGTAAATATAAGAAATTTGTGTCCCGCGGGTTCCCGCGGGACGAAGGTTGTCGTCCTATCCCGTCCCGTCCCGCGGGCTCCCGCGGCCCGCGTCCATCTCTGTGAGGATCTAACAACCATAATCTCAAAAATAGCGATTTTTCAAATTTTTCGAAGCATGTTAAATTTTATATCAGTTGAAACCTCTTAACCGGGAACATTTTTTTCTTCTTGGTCCATTGCCCGCAAATGCACTATATCAGGTTATCGGCCGTTAAATACTTTTTGTAGTCAAAGCTTCCTAGCGCCGGTACTATTACCTAAAATGACTAAATAAAGCCACAAAGTAAAACTTTCCATTTAAAAGCTAACCTAAATTCTTTGTTTGCATCCGTTATCAAACATACAATCGAACAAAGCTCCATTCTCAAGGATGTTCAGGTGTAAATTGCCTTTGTTTACGGCGGCACCGTCCTTTACACCAATTTTCAAATTGTATGCAATCAATAGCCGATTATTCGTTTAGTACTGAACGAAACTTCTCAAAATTTAAACTCGATGTGCAGAATATATGTGACAAAGTTTTATGTGAAAATGAGCAGAATCCGTGACCATAACCTGTTTTTAAGGTGAACCCCCCATTTTTGAACTTATTTGAAATTTGAAAAAAGAAAAGAAGAAGAAGTAAAGAAACTCTTTTTAAATTTTGTGAACGAATATAGGAGGGGAATTCAACCTTGTATCAGGCAAAACTGAACAGTAATACAGCTTCACTTTCAAAGAAGCTGGCGTGAAGCAGCTTTTTTCACTGAATATGAACTGACTATTTGGGATTGTAAGCCGCAAATGTCTTGGATGTTTGATGTGAACTACGGATAGTGATGTTTCAGTCACTGAAACTGAAACTGAAACTGAAACTAGGTTTCAGTTTGTACAGGTAGTGATGTTTACGCTGGCCTGTTTAGTTTCAGTTTAAGTTTCAGTTTCAGTTTCAGCTCCACTTTCAGACAGGTTTCAGTTTCAGTTTCAGTTTCAGCTCTTAGTTTAGGTTAGTTTCAGTTTCAGTTTCAGCTCTGATTTTGTTATAGTTTCAGTTTCAGTTTCAGTTTCCGCTCTGACTAAAATGAGTTTCAACTTTATTTCAGTTTCAGCTCCAAGTCTTTTATAGTTTTCAATTTCAGCTCCAAGTCTTTTACAGTTTTCAGTTTCAGCTCTGACTAAAAGCTTTGTTATCCTCTATGTTATTTTTAAACTGCGATTTAGTTTCCGTTCCTAATTCTGAACTTTCACATAATCTCATTAGAAATTTTTGTTCGTGACAGGCAGTAGTGTTGTTGCCCGGCCGTTTTTTGACTCGGCCGGCCGGACCCGGCCGGCCGAGCTTGTGAACCCGGCCGGCCGGCCGGGTCAAACAGGCCGGCCGGCCGGTCAACAAAGGCCGGCCGGTACCAGTGTTGCCCTATTTTTCGTGTATTTTGCATAATATTTAGCATTAATTTTAATTTTAATTTTTATTTTAGCATTAAGACCGGCCGGCCGTATTGTCGGCATAGCGGGCCGGCCGGCCGGGATTTCCTCGGCCGGCCAACAACTCTAACAGGCAGGGCCCTGCGAATTGTCGGTGTCGTGGTGAATTCTTTTCATAGACAATATCAAGAACATGAAGCACAATATATAATGCTCAATAGTATTGGGATCCCATCCCAGCTCTCCTTATCCCATCCGAGCTTTCCCATTGCTACTTCTGTAACTGCGGCTATCTATACTAAAAAATTATGTTGCAGCAATCTAAAATGAAGAATTCATCGCAATACAATTAACCCTAAATTTGGGACTCTTGGTTATTGGTGCTGGGCTCCTTGTCCTTACGTAATGATTTTATAAAAAATGTTAATTAAAAAAAAGTAAAGTAAAGTGACCCCTGGAGAGAACTCCAACCTACAGAAGGTTATAGGGTGCCGGTGCTTATCTCCGGATTCACAGCCCGAAGCCAGGAGCGACAACTCTAATGTTGACTACATCTGTGGAAGGGGGGCCAGCCCTTCATTAGGCATTACGCCAGAACACAGACTCCTGTTACCTTCCCACAGCAGTGGTACCCATTTACCGACCAGTTAAGGATAGACAGCTGGGTTGGCTGGAGCCCACGGCGAACCGATATGTGCTTAGTCCCTTGCTCAAGGGGATTTGCGAAAGCCTTATGGCAGCGGGGGTTCGAACCTAGGACCGTCAGATCTTTAGTCGAACGCCTTACCACTCGGCCATTGCGGCAATTACGTCGGGCAAATCTTAAAATTCTGTTCAATGAATAGCTAATATTCTGAACAAAAGATTCGTTGGAAAAATTCGAAAAAAGCTTTGCCAAACAGCAGTGTTTTAACATTTTAGCGCACTATTCACATTATACCTACACTGGTTTAGTGCCGCATTACTTACTTGGTCACTCTGTAGAATTTTCGCAGTAAAAGCACGCTGTACAATTGCGGTAAAAGCACTCCTCAAACGTTTATATGGCTGGAATTTTACATGCTGGGAACGATACCCAGTTTTGTAAACACTCGTCTATGCTAAGCATGCATACGCTGGAGCTGAAACCTATTTCAGCTTCTGCGAGAGCTGAAACTAGTTTCAGCTCCAGCGAGAGCTGAAACTAGTTTCAGTCTTAGTGTGGAAGCTGAAACTATTTCAGTTTCAGTTTCAGCTCCAAAACTGTTCAAGTTTCAGTTTCAGTTTCAGCTCAAAAGTTATTTTAATTTCAGTTTCAGTTTCAGTTTCAGTTCTCACTTTGGCTAAGTGTGAATAGTTCCTTGATTTTACCTTAAAATATTCAAAAGTGGGTGCTAACTTTATGAAAAATCAATCTAAATTCTACTGCTGTGTACGGTCCAACGCCGTACATAGCTAATTCGTTTTCTCTTAAAAATTGGGCGCGCAATCATTCAGTCTTGACTTGGAATCTCTCATGAGCGGCGCTTTTTCTCTTACTGCCTTATGTCACCGCCTTTGTCATTTTCCGGGGTTCTTCATCAGCTGGGTTGGGGGGTTTGATTGATTCCGTTTCTGGGTTTGTTTAACGATTTTTGTTCTCTTGTTTAAAGTCTGTGCTTGCCCGTTTTTCTCTATGCTATATTTGCGAAATTTATTTGGGTTCATGAAAATGTTATTTTTATAGTTGAAACCAGTTGAGTTTGAATTTTGGTATTTTGTTTTTGTAAAGTAAATCCGTGTTAAATTTATTTACTGAACATTTTCATATTCGACAAACTGGCGACCGTAACTTTGAGTAAATATGTCTGATTCTTCCCCCCGACTTACTCGCTACCTCAAAAAACTACGTGACGGCACTGCCCGACTTTTTTCGGAACTACCTGCTGGGCAAGCACCGGAAAATTCTGATAGTTTTTTGAATCAACAGATTTTTCAAAAACGTCGGTCCACTAATTTGGGAGTAACCGAGTTGGGGGTTCAACTCCCCCCAAATTTCTGGGGGTGCTGGGGTATCTGCACGATTGTCAGTAGGGGAGGTGGGGGGGACAGAGTCTCCCCCAGAATTTTCAAAATTTTTCCCAAAATTCCCAGAACCCCCCAGAATTCTACCAATCTCCCCCAAAATTTTTCTCACCTCCCCCAAACTTCTGGGGTTGTTGGTGGGTTGGATAATGTTGTAGGTGTGCCTAGGTGTACCCCAGTGGAGGTATTGGGGGGATCAAACCTCCCCCAAAATTCCCAGAATCTCCCCCAAAATCCCATAAATTCCCCCCAAAATTTTCACAACCCCCCTCAAAATTCTCAGACTCTCCCCCAAAATTCATTAAATTCTCCCCAGAATTTTTCAAGTAATCCACCCCATTTTAGTTTGCAGATCCCTCAATCTGCACCTCCCCAAGTTATAATTTCGTCGCCACCCCCAAATTCTGAATTTGATCAATTACAGGGGGAACTCCCCCAACCCCAAAATCAAGATTTTTCTCAACCAGAAAATCTGGAAAACCGACTCCCCCAACATTCAGTTCCTTCACCTATAATTTTTCGGGGGGGGGGTGTCCGCCCTCCTACCCCCCTCGCACCAGACGTAATTTTACTGCTGGAGAAATTTTCCCCACAGGGAAAACCTCCAGCAGTAATCTTAATTTTTCTGGTGCTCTGCAAAATACTTGGGGGGGACCCACTGAGCTACACCTATCAAATTTGCGTCCCCCCCTCAGTCTACAAAGGCTGTCCCTCCACAAAATTCGGACCAGAAGTATACACAGAGTCAGAGGGAGACCCGGGTAAAAACGCTTGGGGGGCCAGTTTCTGCACCCTCACAAATCACCATTATATTGAAATTGAGCCGGGAAAACGCCCAATAAAAGCACGGGCCTATAAAGTCAACCCAGCTCAAAAACAAATTATTGATGCCAAATTGGCAGCATGGCTTGAACAAGGAAGGACTCATACAGCCCTCTAGAAGTCCCTGGGCCTCCCCAATTATTTTAGTCGCGAAAAAGGACGGGGATTGGCGTCTTTGTGTAGATTATCGAAAATTAAATGCTATCACTAAAAAAGATTGTTACCCTATTCCCTATATTCATGGGTTATTTGAATCAATTTTGGGTCATTCAATTTTTTCTAAATGAGATTTGGTTTCGGGTTTTCATCAAATTCCAATTTACCCTCCCGATTGAGCAAAAAACAGCTTTCATAACCCACTTAGGGCTGTATGAATTCAAGGTAATGCCTTTTGGCCTTTGCAATGCGCCCTCAACCTTCCAGCGCATCATAGACCGGATAATGGAAGGCTTTACAGTTTATATTGATGACGTTCTAATTACTAGTTCTACTGAAATTGATCATTTAGATAAACTTTTGGAAGTCTTTCTACGTTGTTCAAGAGAGCGCGTCATTTTGAAACTTTCAAAATGTGAATTTGCCAAATCTCAAATGCCTTTCCTGGGACACGTACTCTCGGCGTCTGGGATTTCCAAATCCGGGTCGTCAAAGATTTTCCTGTCCCTCAGAATGTTAAAGATGTTCAAAGTTTTCTTGGTCTCGCTGGTTATTATAGACGTTGTGTTCCAAATTTTTCCAAAATTGCCCACCCCTTGAATTCTTTATTTAAAAAGGACGCTGAATTTGTCTGGAGTAGTGCGTGTCAGTTGGCATTTGAGACTTTAAAAGAAAAACTTATCACTGCTCCGGTGCTATTATATCCCGATTTTTCCAAACGGTTCACCCTTGCCGCGTATGCCAGTTTTCAGGGCATTGCAGCCGTGCTCCAACAAACGGATGATCAAGGTAAATTCCATCCGGTAATCCATCCAGGGCGCTGAATACTGCTGAAAAGAATTACCACGTCACCGAATTGGAGGCGTTGGCTATATTTTTCGGTAGTTCTTATTTTCAACATTATTTGATTCTCTACGAATTCGACGTATATAATTACGGACCATAAAGCTCTAGAGTACATGTTGGGTAACTAAGTGGTCCCCAAAACAGCTTTGGGCCGCAACGCCCGCTGGCGGTCATTTTTGCGATCTTTCCGATTTCGTGTGATTCAGCGCCCTGGCATCACAAATGGGGCTCCGGACGCCTTATCCCGTAATCCTCCTCTAGTGGCCGGTTCTTTTGCCGACCACCCCAAAATTCCTGAATTTCTATTTGCAATCACGAATATAGAGGAGGAATACGAAGGGCCGGAGGATCCACTGGCATCCGAGGCAGGTATTGAAATCTGGAAACAAGCTTTATAATTTAATCCTTTTAAGGCTAACATGATGAATTTTCTTCAAAACTAAGTTCTTCCTCAAAATCCGGTTGAAGCTTATAATATACGTAAAACTTCTTCTGATTATTATGTCGAAAATGATATACTACGCCGGAAATTAAAATTTAGACGTTGTGATGCGCTTAAATTAATTGTGGTACCTAAAGACTGTCGAAAATACGTATTTGATGAATGCCATAATACTCTATTTGGAGGTTGTCACAATGGGAGGGACCGAACTCAGGGCACGATTGCCAATAAATATTTCTGGGAAACTTTAACACAAGATGTAAACAAATTTATTGATGCTTGTCAAGTGTGTGCAGCCTGTAATCCCGGGCCCAAAAAACCACAGGCTTGGATGCGTTTTTCACACCGGTGGAGGCCCCCTTAGAGCGACTTTCAATGGATGTTATGCATGCCCCTACTACCCCTTCAGAAAATTCTAAGGTTTTGGTTGTTGTTGACTTTCTAACTCGTTGGGGGTGGGTTTTTCCTATGTAAAACGAACAAACTCACACTATTGCCAAAAATTTTGCTGAAAACATTTTTGCAGTTCATACCTAGAGAAATTCTTACTGACCGGGGTGCCCCCTTTTGTTCATCTCTCATGGAAGAATTGTGCAAACTTATGGGTACTAAAAAAGTACGAACTACCGCCTACCACCCCCAAACCAACGGGGCATGCGAACGTTTAAACGGTACCTTAAAAGGTTTACTACGAAAAGCTCTCTTAGGCTTTGCTAGACAATGGGACGAATTAATCCCATGGGTGTTGTTCGTATATCGTTCACCCCCTCATACCTCCACCGGAGAATCGCCTTATTATCTTTTATTTGGACGGGATCCCAGGCTGTACTCTCAAAATTTTCTTACTCAAACTGATCCTCTTACTCAAAATTTTACACCGTCATACGTACAAGATTTACGTGAAAAATTACAATATTCTCGACAAGTTTTGAAAGAATATACCCGTGAAATTCTTGAAAAACGCAAAAGTACGTATGACGCAAAAACGAAAGTTATTGAATACAAAGAAGAAATGTTAGTCTGGAAAGATGTTTCCCAAGCAAATATTCCAAAAGGTGCCAGTAGAAAATACCTCCCCATGTTTGAAGGTCCCTTTCGGGTTGTGAAAGTTGTTTCCCCCACCAATGTAGCGATTTTGTCACTAAATCGTGTTGATGCTACCCTGGAATTGATTCATGTAAACCGTTTGAAACCTTTTCAGGTATAATTTTCTGTCGGGGCCCATTAATTTAGTCAAATTTCATTTACAAAATCTTTCAATATGAGTCTTTTTCCTTTCTTTAAAAGTTTTTGAATACTTTTACAAGAATAAATTTTACAAATTCTGAATTTCTTGATCTCATTTTTACAATAAAGGGTAAAAACACCCTTAGAATATATTCGTGTTACCCAGTACTGTTGCCTATTATTCTAATAATTTACTAAATTTATTTTTACCTTTTCTTTTAACCCTTTTACACATTTTATATTTACAACTTTTACCATTTACCTTTTACTCCTTTCTATTTAATCTCATTGTATATATATTAGTGTATGTTATGTAATTTCCTTATTTAAGTAAGCGCTTGATTCTGTTTTGAAATTTGCTACCTGTTCTGCCACTGGAATTGGATTCACAGTGTCGGTAGGTTTGATTTATTGTAAAACTTTTTCTATTTCTAGTCCTAAAGCCTTACGGAACTTCCGTTCTCAGTAAGTTTTCTTCCCTGCACCCGTCCTCTACCCCCCAGGTCCTACCTGCTTCAGCAGACCTACCTGAGGACGAGCACCAAATGGACAAAAAGACCTGGTGGACTATAAGACTTAGTAAAGATGATCCTTCTTGGGATTATTTGCCTTTTCCGCCCACACCTGGGTTTCGAACCGCAAGGGGAGGCGTCCCTTGTATTCGTGATTCTATATCTTTATTTAATGTAGCTGTCTATGATCCTGAATATCCTCCCCCTCCAGCACCAGTCCCGGAAACTATTACGGCAGCTAAAGAGTCTGCACGTATACAAAAAGTCGCTGCTTTATTTGGATATTTTCCTACGCCTGCTACTTTTGATCCCCCTCAAGACCTTCGCGATTTAGGCGCTCGACCCATTACTGTAACAGAACCTGACCTCCCTCACCCACCTGGTTTAGTTAGATGGACGGATGTTCGAAAGTCAAAATTCCAACCTGTTGATCAAGAATTTGTCATGGAATATCACCACCGAAATATTGCCAAACATTTTAAAGGTTTCCATAAAAACCCTCCACCAGAGGATTCCGAACAAGAATAAGGCATAGTTTACCCTGCACACACACACACACACTGTATGATATTTATGTATTATATTTTGTTCTAGGATTTTGTTGTCTGCTTTGGCTCCTTTGTTTCGATTTCCGGAGCCTGTGATCTAGTCTTTTGGTAGGTTTATTTTTCTCATTTTTCTTATTTTAGCAATCATGTCATGTCAACCTACTAGTTCTTCGTTGGCTTCTGATGAATCTCCTCTAGATTTATCTGTTGATGAACTTCAGAAAAAAACGCATGTGGAGGACCATAAAATTTAGCAAAAATGATCTCACCTGGGACACCATGCCATTTCCTCCTACACCAGGGTTTAGAGTTCAAAAAGGGGGCGTCCCTTATGTCCGAGAATCCCAATCACTATTTGGCATAGCAGTGGATGACCCTAAATTTCCAAAACCCTCCTCACCGGTCCCAAATTCTCTTTCCATTGCTAAACAACGTGCACGTATGCAGAAAGTTGCTGCACTTTTTGGACTCTTTCCCATCCCAGCTATTTTTTATCCTCCCCAAGATCTTTTTGATCGCGGTGCATGACCTATCTCCATCTCACAACCTGCACTCAAGCCTCCACCGGGGCGGATCAATGACACTGACACCAGTGATCTACATTTTCAGCGTGTCGACCCGCTCTACATTCAGCGAGCTCATCTTCGTAGCATCGCTACACAGTCCGCCGGCCGCTGTTTTTGCCCCCTACCGACGGATCCACATTAGGTAGTACAGGTATACATATTCTATGTGTTTATGTGTATTTTATGTATTATATTTGTATTTCAGGAATCTGTGTTTGTGAACGTTTGGGCTGCTATTCTCAATTTCTATTCTCTACCTTGCCTTTTGGCTTAAAAATTTGAGGTTAGTAACCATTTTTCTTTCACAAATTTACTGATTATTTCCATAAAATAATGGCAGCTTCTACTTCAAGTGCTTCAGATTCTGTGTTTGACCCTCGTCCATGTACGTATAATTTTTCGCATGTAGATGATCCCTTATTTGTTTCTCTACGGGGACGGGTCGCTCCACCCGGTACACAATTTCCCCCGGTTTTGAATTTAGATCTTGGTTTACATTCTGGTCTTCCGGTTCGAGGAGGTTGGCATAGACCTCGTAGTTTACGTTTTAAAAATATTGCCCTTATGATTTTCTCACTTGAAACTTTTACTAAAGATGAATGGATAAAATTTATTAATTTATCAGCCCAATTTGGCTTTTTCCTATTAGCCTCCTACCTTATCCCCCCTACATGGCTGAGGGAGAGAGGTGCGGCTACTCTTTACATGACAAATGAAGCTGCTTCTTCCTTTTTAAGGGATTCTTCTAAAATTATTTTTCAACAATTTTTCTCACAGCAAATTATACAGAAATTCCAAGACACTATAAATGTTTCGCCGCCCCTCTCTCCCCATCTTCCCCCTACAGACCCCTCCCCGGAAGAAGATTCATCTGTTTGTATGTACGTATATATCTCTGTATGTTCTACTAAAATGAAAACTTTGTGTTTTTCTTGTTAATACCAATTTGTTTTGTTTA
The DNA here is from genome assembly GCA_030248195.1 of Trissonchulus latispiculum. Lineage (NCBI taxonomy): Eukaryota > Metazoa > Nematoda > Enoplea > Enoplida > Ironidae > Trissonchulus > Trissonchulus latispiculum. Next base: position 26,421 of record JASAND010012563.1, read on the forward strand.
GATCTTTCTTGTCAGTTGTGCCTTTGCGCCTCAGCTCATATTCCCGGTAATTTGGATTTGGTGGGTAAAATTTCTATTTGTATTTCAATTCTTTCTTGTATTTTGGAATAAATATGTCAGATAATCCTGCTCGTATGGCTCACTGTTTTGGGTTCTCGGGAAATTTGTCGGGGGTTTACCACCCCCGACCTGTCCTCCCTCATCCTGGTTACCCAAATCTAGTCTCCCCCCCCCCTACCACTCGCCCAACTCAAAGTTCTACTCAAAATTCGGATTCTCTTTTAATGATTGCTCCTCCCACCACAAATTCTCCTCCTTCCCCTAAATTTTTACCTGGTGGCTTTTTAAGTTCAGAAATTCCAATTTCACGTTCTACGGTAACGATTACTACTACTCAGTCTACATCGAATTATTTGGACAATTTTGATACACTTTTGCGTGACGCTCGTGCAGCTCGAAATTCTCCTGCAAGATTACCTTCGTATCTTTTTTCTTCAAATGTTACTATTTCTTCTTCACCTCAAAATCATTTTTATCAATCTATTCCGGAAATGCTTACTTCTCCTATTTCAAATTGGGAGGTTTCGGAGGTTGACGGTCATCTTCAACCTCGTCCTCCACGAATGTCCACTAGATTCACCCCCCGTCCCCCTCCCCCTCTCCGCCCTTATCCACCGTCTGTTTCCCGAGTACCCCCTTCTCTAGATAACCCCATATCTATTTCTGTGTCTGCGGGCAATCTACCGGATCCATCTACTACACGGGCTCCAAATATTTCTCAAAATCCTTCTTCTGCTTCAATGGCTCAGGGAGGGTGTCAAAATTCTTGTCTAATTCCATTATTTCAAATTCCGTATGGGCATATGTTGGTTCCGGAATTTCCTCGTTATCCTCGCCCAGGCTTTGTGATATGTGTGGCCAACCGGTATTACGTACGTATCATCGTGGGGATGTTTTCATGGCTCCCCCTCCAAATTTCTTCGACGAAACTCTTACGGGTCCTACTTTACCAAATACATCTTCAAATTCTCAAATGTTTGCAAATTCTCTTATTTCTGATTTTTCTTTCTGGCGTTGGGACCCCGAAAATAGATGTTTACGTCCGGCCTGGGGCACCACATTCTGGGCACTCTATATGTCTATGTTTTGTTTTGTCATTGTCATTTAGTATACGTACGTACCAATTGTAATTTTGTGTAATCACTTATAAATATTTTATGTATGCATGTATTTGTTATTTGGCTTATATAATTTGATTAATTAATTAATTTAAATTTAACTAATGAATTCAAAAATTTCTTTTGTTTAGGATTTCTACAATTTGGACCAAACAGGTACCTATTTTCCGTCAGTCTTCAAGTTGGTGGGTCGGTAAAATTTTTCTGATTTCTTTTCTATTTTAATGAAATAGACATGGCTAGTACGTCGCCTCACTCAACTCAATCTGATGACTCTGATGAAATTACTATTATTGCAGTTACTTCTGCTTCTTCTCTAGTTTCTTCTCCTATAAATTTCAACGCTATTCCTCCTCAAAATTCCTCCTATTTACAAAATTTACCACTTTTGCAGCGGGCTCCTTTTGTTCGACCTATTGTTCCTAGGGAGCATACACCTCATACACCGCGGCATTTTCCCCCAGTTTTACATTTTACACCTCCACGAAATTCTTCAAATCTTTCTCAACCCTTTTCACCTGTGCTTGGCAGCATGCCTCCACCGGAAAGATTTCCTGCATATTACGTGGATAGGCCTTTACCGCCACCCTCAGTGGTTCGAGTCCAACCAGTGGTGGTACGCCCGCCCCCTCCTATACGTATACCATTAGTTCCGACAAATCTAAATATTGTAACCTTGCATCAACCTCCACCTGGACATGTTACTATTCCACTTGATGCACGTTTTACTCGTCCAGGCAATTGTCCGTATTGTGGGCTGCCAGCCCCACATATGGTCCACAGGGGTGAATTTTCTATAAATTTTGCTGAAAGAACCGCACAATCGTCTGGTGCTTCAAATTCACGTCAATTGGGTGACCTTCGGTCATCTCATCCAGCTTTTCTTTCAAATGTGTCTTGGTGGCGCTGGGATTCTTTGAATCAATGCCTACACCCCCAAGGCTGATGAGGCGACGTACACGTAGTTTTTACGAATTTTATTGAACATTTAAAATTTTGATTTATTCATTAGATTTTTTATTGCAATAATTTACTACGTATTAATTGTTTGATGTCTTATTAAATTTTTCTTTTATGTTTAAGGTTGTCTTGGCATGTCACCAGTACGGGTCTCTTCCCCTACCCTGCCGCACCTGTGGTAGTTGTCTGTTTTGTTTATTTTGTTGTATTGTGTAAACGGCTGGGGGTTTTGTACTGATTTTGTTTCGTGAAAATTTTTCTGTTTTTCTGAAAACTTGATCATGAGTGGGGATTCTAGGGATACTGACGAGCCAGCCCCCTTCAGAACAGCAAAAGTCTCCGCTTCAGTCTCCCTTTCCCAAAACTGAAGCCGCAGAGGAAGTTTCTACGGTTGAAATCTACATGGAAACTTCCTCTGGAAGCACGGAACCAGTCTGCTTCAGGGGTCAACCCGACCCCTGGTTGCTCTTCATGGGATCAGGCGGGTATCAGTCTAGTTCAGAGATTGCCGGAACTGTTTCCCCCTGACCAGCCGGAGATCCCGCGTTTCCCCCACAGGGGTGATAGAGGACCTTTGTCTGGCCCGGTTCAGGATCAAGTTCTGCGTAATGCTGCTGAGGCTACCAACAGATCCGCTGACGACCCTGTCACAAATGCAAACGCGCTTTTGTCACGCGCTGCGCTTGAGGACAAATTGTCAGCGACCAAAATTTACCGCCTCAACATCCCTGCTTGGGCCGAGGCACAGGAACTTCGGAATTGGGAGGACTCAGTTGAAAAGTGGAAAGATGTGCCTATGGCACTCGGGTCTCCGTGCCCTGAGGGCACGGTCACGGTCATCACAAAATTGCAGCAACTTACCAGGAGGTTCAAAACATTTTTCAGAAAGCTACGGCTGCAAAATTCCTCACAGTTGCATGTCTCAAACATCAAGGCTTCTTCCCCGATCCCACCAACCCCTCCACCCTTTCAGTTCTGATGTTTGCTGTTCCGAGAGACCCTGTGCGGTTTTCATCTGAAATGGATCCCCTCTGCTACCACGTCCCCCATTTTTGTCGACACGCCCCAAATCTCCAAATTTTTGTTTTTCACATTCCACGAATTTATCTTGATGTCCCCTCCTGGTCTTTAATTCGCTATGGTATACAACCGCTTTTGTTTAATACGCCTTTTCCAGTTTTTTCTTTTTCGGCTTTGGATACTGTCCGGCTTTTGGCTTCTACTTTGGGCACTGACCCTCGAAATTCCATCGTCGATATAAATTATCTCACCCATCATGTGAAATCCCGCTCCTCCCCCAGTGACATTCAAGAGCGCAGAGCCTCTCATAAGAAGGGCAAACATCTGTGGGAAACTACCCCCGTCAGGGGTGGAAAACCCCAACCCACGGGTCCTTCGGACCTGCAAGGTGGATTTGACCACCCTTACAAGTGGTTTCAGGAAAACCTCCTCAGATACCCTTCTTCTGAAATCAAACGAATCCGTTTGACTGAAAACTCTCTCACTCCTCTGCAGGAGGTCCTGAATCACGCTCTAGTTCTGATTCGTGACGCATATATGAGCGAGCATGTTCTATCTTTGCACCATAAACTTTCTGAGCAGGATCTCGTGATCCTTCGCAAGACCTACGCATACGCTCAACGAGGCCAAGATAAGGCTATTTCTGGCATTAACAATTTTCCACTGACTCAAACGCCCATTTTTACTGATCCTGTTTTCAACACGACTCGTGACGTTTTTCTTAAAAATGAGGCACGCACAGGCAGAAGTCGCACAAAAGCGGCCACTGCCGCAATCAAACCTGACCTGACTAAGCCAAATGAGCTGAATCCTCGCATTCCGGACGTGACCATCAGGAATAAAGAAATTTTTACCAGTGTGGCTGCCCGGGTCAATCCAGTTCCCCTAACTTCAAAACCGGAGAAGGTTCCGGGGGCAGCGAAACGCGCTGCTGCGGCTCTTCAGGCGCAGCAGGATGAGCAGGCAGTTGAGGCTCAGGAGGATCCGGATCATCGGACGACGAGTTCCGTTCGCGGTCTCCTCTCCGATCCGTCTCGTCAACTCCTCGCCGTCTTGTCATTGATGAACAAGAGGCTAACCAGGCAGGGTCCTGTTTTATTCTTTTGATCTGCAAGTTTGCACTGTTAACATTGATTTTCCACCTATTTTTCGGGGCGACGTGCTTGAGTTCGACGCTTTTCGCCTAGTGGGCCGCGGACCTCATCTGCGGGCGGCTACAGCAGCAGCTTCGGCTCAAATTTTTTCTTATCTGTACATCTACCCGGCCTTTCTTATGGCAAAAAGTCCGCCTTGCAAATTTATTGATCATATTGAGCGTATTTCCCTAAATATGGAAAATTTTGTCGAAAATCTGGTTGAGACCTTGTGGACTCATCCTATGAATTCTCTGGAAAACGCTCACTTTGTTGAGCAAGTCTTTTATTTGAAAATGTGGCATGATATCTCTTACAAATTAATTAAATTTGATTTCTATTATAAATTGAATAAATTCTATTTCCATTGCAAATTGAATAAACGAATAAACCCTATTGATAGTTATTCTCTGAATCTTGAAATTTTGATTTTGACATCATACACGGATGGGTATTTTGTATTTCTTGCATTTTATCATATTAATTTTTAACCGTATAGGCAATAGTACTGGGGTATTCTTAACACTGTGCAGCACCACGGCGGGTCCGTGGCTGCTCGCAGCCTGCGCTTCACCCACAGGGGAGGTAACGGTGGGCGGTCAGCCCCGGACCGGCATTTTTGACTCTTGAGCTTTATTTTCCGTTTTCTCTGATTTGGCGTCTCCTGCGGTGCCTGCGTTTCCCCCACAGGGGAGATAACGGTTCCGTCGGTTTCTGCCTACACTCTCTAAATTAATCGGGCCTCATATATATGTATTGCGGGCTTTTGCCCAATTATTTTTGTTTGTTACTGTTAGGCATCATGCCTATATGCTTACTCACATATATACATGCCATATCTTATTTCATTTTTGTTTGGTTGTTCTGTATTATACTTATCGTCCCCTTCCCTCCCCCCCCCGTCCCTCTTGACGGCGAGTGTTCCCCTGTTATACTGTTTGTTCGATTGTTACTGTATTGCCCCCATATGTGATACGGGTCGGCCCCTATGATTACATCTGGTGCTTGGATGGGCCAGGGTTGCTGTTTGGAATGCTGGCGGTGTTGGTCCTGGTTGAGTGGGCGCTTGATGCCGAGGGGCATCCGCCCAGTGGTCCGGAGGTTCTGGTCCGGTGTTGTGATATGAGATTTTTCCCAAGGTGCTTGGAACTGGAAATCTCTCCCGCAGCCTGGAGTTATCTATGATTGTTTTGAACTATTTTAAGTCAAATTTTGTGATGTTTGTTATGAATCCAGTTGTATGTCCCCCTACCTCGTCCGTCCCCCTCCCCCTTTCCCCTTCTTTTACTAACTGTTGTTTCACTGTTTCTATTTTTATGTTCTCTATACATTTAGCGTTAACCTTGGTTGGGTGGGGTCTTTGGTCATTGTTTGGGGTCTCTTCTCCGGGGGTAAAATTTCTCAAATTAATTCCCTAAATTCGCTTTCCTGTTTCTATTTTCTCGAGATCTCATTTCCGGGTGGGGTGGTTCCCTCTAGCTCAGCTTGGCTGTTCTATATGTGTTGTATGTTATTCCATGTTTTCTTAATCTTTTCGGGTCTTTGTTTCTCTTAGCATGGTGTTTGTTTCACTTTTCTTTTTAAAAAAATATTCACGGGTTTACTTTATTTCAAAATTTTTCTACATATCCTGCCATTATACCTGCCTTATTTTTGCCATGTCTACTTCGGGCAGCTATGCCAATTGTGCTTTATGTTGTGTTTTATAATTTTGTGGCATTTATTAAAAGATTCTATTATATTTTTGTATGTTGGGGCAGGCAGGTGCTCAGGAGAAACCACCCTTTTGAGTTTGAAATACTCTCCTTTCTGATTTACTTCGCTCCTTTGAATTATTTGAAATTGAGTCTCTCCTCGAGTCTCGCTGCCTTCCTCCTGGAAGATCTGACCTTATATATGTGAACTTTTTCTACCATTATTTCTACAATTTCTTTCCTAGATTTTTCGAGCGCTTTTGTTGGCACTCGCTTTTGATTATGTTATATACCTTTATATTATTATAAATTTATATCTTCGGATTATCTCCTGTTTTGTTATGTGCGCTCTAGTCGCGGCTGAAGGGCTTGTCCCAATTTTCTTTGTATTTGTATGTCGGCAAAGTCCGTTATATGTTGAATGTACCCCCGGTATGTTCCGGCGTAGTTTTACCCGTGTCTCGGCAAAACCCAAAAATGTATCAAACACGGGGTCGAGTAATTCCCGGTATCCAAAGTGAACCGAGGAAATATTTTAGCAATTTTTCCCATTTTTCTAAAACGCTTTTTATCTATACTAGTGGCTATGGTACGTAGGCTAACGCAAATTTTATTACTAACCTATGTGCCTGGAGGCCGCGGCGAGGGCGCGCGTTTCAAAAGAGGGGGTAATCTGTAGAATATTTCCTTGATTTTACCCTAAAATATTCAAAAATGGGTGCTAACTTTATTAAAAATCAATCTAAATTCTACTGCTGTGTACGGTCCAACGCCGTACATAGCTAATTCGTTTTCTCTTAAAAATTGGGCGCGCAATCATTCAGTCTTGACTTGGAATCTCTCATGAGCGGCGGCTTTTTCTCTTACTGCCTTATGTCACCGCCTTTGTCATTTTCCGGGGTTCTTCATCAGCTGGGTTGGGGGGTTTGATTGATTCCGTTTTTGGGTTTGTTTAACGATTTTTGTTCTATTGTTTAAAGTCTGTGCTTGCCCGTTTTTCTCTATGCTATATTTGCGAAATTTATTTGGGTTCATGAAAACGTTATTTTTATAGTTGAAACCAGTTGAGTTTGAATTTTGGTATTTTTTTTGTAAAGTAAATCCGTGTTAAAATTTAGGGCTGTGTCGACTTGTTTTATCTAGATTAGCGAATAAATAGGGAGTATCAGACATATTACACACTCATCCTCGAACCGTTAATCTTTACTGAAATCAAATCATTTACTACAGAATTCATAATTCTACATAAGTTTCAGTTTCAGTTTCAGCTCCAAATCTGTTATGGTTTCAGTTTCAGTTTCAGCTGCTGAAACAACACTATGAACAGGTTTCAGTTTCAGTCACTGAAACTAAAACTGAAACTGAAACTATTTTCAGAAGAGACCTGAAACTGAAACTGAAACTGAAACTTTTTTAGGCTGCCGACTGAAACTGAAAATGAAACTGAAACTGAAAATGAAACTGAAACTGATTTATGTAAAAACCTGAAACTCGGACTGTAATTAGTTTCAGTCTTTCCCTAAAACTTGACATTTTGATGGTTTTGAGCTTCGATTCTTGTTAGTTCTGCCGCAGGAGAGGAGAGGCTGAATAAACATCAAAATGTGCTTTATGTCAACTCAGAAGGCTGGAAACCGTTCATTTTAAAATGAACTGAAACTGAAACTGAAACTCCGACTGAAACTTAAACTGAAGCTGAAAGTACTTTGGTCCGCCGACTGAAACTGAAACTGAAATTATTTCGGATCACCGACTGAAACTGAAACTGAAACAAAATCGGCTACTGAAACAACACTAACTACAGGTCTGTCAGCAATACCAGTACAGCCACGCCGTTTTTTAGGGAAAAATAATTTAGAGCCTATTTATAATGATAATTAATTATTTTACTTTAATTAATTTTATTTAATTATTATTTCTTAAAATGCAGCATGTTTGAAACATTTTGTTCGATCTATTTTTATTTTATTAAGTAGCCTATAAGCCTACTTTAGCGTATATAATTCAGCAGAATGTTGGCCAATGCTTAAGTAATTTATGATGCATTATGAACCATCCAATGAAATTATATGTTGCACTTTCATTGGCTCGATTATCTTGTCATTTTTAAAGCTTTATTACGCGCGCAAAATGTGGCAATAACAATGTAAAGGATAGAGGATTTTAACTCGTTTATCCCCGTGCTGAGACGCAGGTTAAAATTCAATGTAAAATCTCGTGAGCGAGTTAAAAGAGTTAAATTGAACCCATTCATGAAGAGGGTAGAGTTAAATCTAACTCTGCAGGTTTTTAACTCCACGAGTCATTCACGAAAAGAGTAGAGTTAAAAGAGTTAATTTTTAACTCTTTTCGCGAATGAGCGTAGAGTTAAAAATTTTAACTCTGCTTAACTCGTCGAGTTAATTTTAACTCGTTTAAACCATTCGCGAAAAGGCCCTTACTTAAGCATCTGCCAACATTCTGCTGAATTATTTACGCTAAAGTAGGCTAATAGGCTACTTAATAAAATAAAAATATATCGAACAAAATGTTTTAAACATGCTGCATTTTTAAAAATAATAATTAAATAAAATTAAATAAAGTAAAATAATTAATTATCATTATAAATAGGCTCTAAATTATTTTTTGTAAATTATTTAGCACCACCTTTAAATGCAAATTTGAAGTATGTATGAGAGCTGACAACATGAAAGTCGAATCAACGGGACACTACAACTAACCGAAAGCTCAATTTTTTTCAAAAGGTGGATTAAATTTTAAGGACATCTAGACAAATGTTACGCGAACTTAGGTGCAACTGGTTATGTTCATCAGAATTACAGTACAGGATCAATTGTTATCCCAACTGTGATTCCAAGGGCAACCATTTCAGTTCAAATTTAAAATCTCTACTGAATTTTAATAAGCCAACATTTTTCTATTTAATTTTGCTACACTTATCTGTTTTAGTATGAAAGTTTAGTTGAAATTGACCAAAATTGTTCAGGTTTTTAGGAAAACTAAGAGAATCCGATTTTGCTGAAAATACGAACAAAGGTTTTTTGGGCTCTGTCGTGGTCTCAGCAAACGAACATGATGCCTGTTTTTCGACTCAACTATTCATTAACACTTTATTGTAGGCTAAATTGCAAGCTGGCAAAAGAAACAACGAAAACCTAGACCGAAACATTGTCTTTAGATTACTTTTCAGCGAACTCTGAAAATATACAACCTTTCATGAAAATGGTAAAAATCTTTGGTTGGCTCCACTTCAATTGCAGTTTTACTCATGTCGTTAACCCCTTAAAAGCTTAGATTTGAAACTTTGCTGCAGATTGGTCAATAATTTGTTGAAATGGATCCATGCAAATTTCAGCAAAATCGGTTAAAAACTGCAAGTTACACACAGGGATACGCCCGGATCGCCCTAATACAGGATGACGCTGCATTGAAGATGTAATAAATGTTTATTAAGGAAACGACTAAATGTCTTGTCTTATTTTATTTAAAATTTTCCAAACGTTGGGAAGTTCTTTAAAATTCTCAAATGGTGAAAAGTTGAACATTGCGTAAGCAAAATTATAATTCTTTTAACTCTTTTCACGTATGCAGAGAGTTAATTTTAACTCTCCCAATTTTAACTCTTTTAACTCTTTTCGCGGATGCACTGAGTTGATTTTAGCTCTGCCAGTTTTAACTCCTTTAACTCTTTGATTTTTAATCCTGCAGAGTTAAAAGAGTTAAAAACAGGCAAAGTTAAATTTAACACTGCGCATTCATGAAAAGGGTTAAAAGAGTTAATTTTAACTCTACTCTACTCTACTCTACTCTACTCTACCCATTCGCGAAAAGGCCCTAATTTTGAGGAATTTTGAACCACCCAATGAAATCAAATCTTGCACTTTCATTGGCTCGATCATCTTGTCATTTTTAAAGCTTTATTACGCGCGCAAAATGTGGCAATAACAATGTAAAGGATGGAAGATTTTAACTCGTTTAACCCCCGTGCTGAGATGGTTAAAATTTAATGTAGGGTAAAACTACCAAATAGGGACCACCAACCCAATAAGGGCCACCACGTGCTTTAATTTGGACTACCGGGTTACTAGTTTGGGCGAATAAGATGGTTTTGCATTCATTTGAAAGCCCAATCAATGACGGTACTTTGGGCGGGAGATGTCACGTGATTTATTTGATGCGAGCATTCAGTTTAACATCAAACATAAGTGGTTTTGCTTAGCACAGTTTTGCGGGCTCGTTTAGTTTCGTTGGGCAATTAATCAAATTGGGTTACCCGTTTAAGTTGCCACTGCAACTTCTCTTGAATCTCATCACTATATCAAATTTTTGTGCTTTTTTTCGGCATCAAAATTTTTGAAAATTTGTGAATAGCACATTTTAAATTGTCCGTACGATTTAGCAGTAATTTCGAAAAAACGGATTTCCTCGAAAATGGCCGTTTTTTGACCCCAAAAATTGTTTTTGGCTTATACGAACTTAACCACTACAGATAGCTCAAAGGTTGTAAAAGCAAAAATGATTGTTTTTGTACCCTCTTTCCAGCCATAACAACCAATCCGGTGTATCGACTGCCTGCTGAAAATATAATGCCATAAACCGAAAATTTCTTATCTTTTCACCTAAAAATGCGGGACTGGTCCCAGAATGTTAAAGAGCACCAAAATAATATATTTGCAAAGTTTCACCTACTTTCATAAAGAATTGAAGCCTATAAGGTCAAATTTACACAAAAGGAAACCACCACCTTAAATTATTAAATTGCTGCAGATGCCCGTCTTCGAGAAAACCGATACGATCAGTGATTAATTAACCGATTAATCACGAATCTCTTAACGAACTGTACTTCTTTAATTATTTCCAAATTCCACAGACTGTTTTTATTGATAATTGTTTTTTTACAAACAAAAGACCCGGTTAACTTTAAAATTAGTTAAACATTTTAGGGCGTCTTAATGATGTTCTGCTTCAGCCGCTGAAATAAGTTCTTAGCATATCGTTCAACCTGAAAGATGAACATAAAATTAATGTCATGTGAGCAAAAGCTGCAGTTGTATATAAGCTCTGCCCTTCATAGGAAACAAGGTTGAAATACGAAGAATCTTGATTTCGGGATGACGGATAACCCAGGAACTACACAGATGATAATTAAAAGAAGTAGAAGAAAACTCGACATCTAAATCATGGGGTGTCTAGTTATACCATCTATTGCGATTGATGGGTATGGCACGTACCGTATGAAATTTCGTACCGTAAAATAGGTGTAAAGCTTTCTTTTCCTTACTACTAAGCTGGCCGCAATATTGTATGGTTAATTTTTATACCGTATACAACAAAGTACAAAATACTGCTGTTAAATTATAACTTATGGTCGGTTTAACTTTCTGGATGACAATAACTTTTCAATTTGCTAAAAATATAGATAGAAACTTCTGATATCATTAACTGAATGCGTTATCAACATAATGCTAGTACATTCGTGTAAATTCTGCTGCAACAGAATGCTCTCGGTTTACGAGAAGGCTGGGTGTTTGGTGTAAGCTTTGTGAGGTGTGAGTATTCCAATCTTAAATGTTAAATTGTTAAATACGGTAAAGTATATTCTTCATCATTTTTGTAGAAAAAACATTAGTAACGGAACGAGATGTGCAGCAAGCATGATTTTCAAATGATCTAAGGAATATTTGATTGACTAGAACTGTCCAATATTAAGACGCCTCCGTATTCCAACGGTATATGGCATATAATGTATATAAAAATATAATAGGAACTGCAACTTGATATATACAAAATGCAATACTGCAATATTTAGTTAGTAATTGTGTAGTAGTTTGTTTGATATGCTAACTTGACCAAATTTTGAAAACAAAGTGAAAACAGTTGAACAGTTGAAATCATGAACTTTCAGTCTTTTATAATTCAGGATATTTTAAAATCTATTTGATTAGTCGTACTTCAAAAACCTTACATCAAAAGAGTTTTCTGTAAAGCGAAAGCATTACGGCGCAGCAACATCAATTTTGTATAGCCACATTGTTAATTTTAGGGACTGGTTCAAAAATGAAAGCGTATATACGTAATTTTGATACGTTTTAGGAGCTTCCGTATATACGCTTTAGGATACGCTTAGTTTTTACAGAAATCCATTCATGCTGAAACTTTTGCAGTTTTGTAAGCTCAAATCCTTTCAGCAGCTACTTGTCGGCAGGCGCTCACAAAAGTTAGTGCAAAGTAAGGCGTCAGCAAGTCTAGCTAAATTGAAACGCTTTGAAAGAAAGAAAATACGTTTTTAAGGCGTATTATGGAAACGTATATACGCATTTTTCGCCAACTAATTTTGAACCAGTCCCTTAGGCAACTGTCTTGGGATCGAATTGAAATGTTTGTGTCATTTGGAGAGCTTAATACATCAGAAACATTCTTATGGAAGTATTTGGAGCTTTGCCAAATGCCAATACTTTACAAAAATTAACCACGCAGTTAAAAGGTTGTGCAATATAATACGGTACGTACCAATTAATATGATATGGAAATTGCCTTACTATATCATACCATACAAAATTCCATACGGTAAATAGCATATAATAGCGTTTGCAAGACAAAGCACAGCTCTAAGAAACTTATGCTTATTCTATGAAGCAAATATGCATCATGGTCTGGTCAATGAATACCAAGTTTCCAATTGATAGAACCGTACGTAAACGTCCCGTTATGGTGGTGCAAAATTTTCATCTTTCATGTAGATGCAATGAAGAAAATATTAGTAATACTTACCTTTTGATTAGAAACGAGATGAAAGAAGAACATCGTAGCCCCACAGGCTATGTTCAATTTAAATAGCACTAAGTATAGCGCAAATCTTTGCGTATAAACAGCATTTGATCCAATGACCCAGAAGGCAAGATTTAGAGCTGTAATTGTTATTACACCTGGAGCGGCTAGTCTAAATTAATAAGCCTTTTTGCAGATTATAGTTCACACAATTATACACATCTATTTTCCAGAATATCTAATTTTTATCATAAATGATTAAAACGGATTTGGTCTCGTTGTCTAACATATAAAGAAATAACATACATTAAGCTTGAAATTAACTTTAACTTTAACAAATTTAAAGCCACTAGCGCACAAAAGTTTACAAGCTGGATATATGTTTGATGGGGTGAACCATTGGATATTTGCTGTAATTTAGAGTCATTGCGTCTGCGCCTGCAGCTTCAGCGCACATTATTCCCAAGGTTGACAGCGACAGAATAGGCCCAATTGACATCCACTGCACCACACTCCCGTAGTTCGTCCAGCATCTGCAATAGATTGGATTTGTTCAGCAACTTTCAATCCAAACAGTAAAAATTAACATTGCCGTTGAGGATAAATGAAACTTTCGGTTCCAGTTAAAATTCATAAAATTACTACTCGAGCAGCATGTCTACAATCATTTTCATAAAGCTAACTTCAATTTGGCTGTTCATGAAGTGAGGGGTTTCAAAGTTTATTGTAGACAATTTAAATACAACAAGAATTGACTCTGTGATAACCCTGAGAGCACAAAGTTATGAAGGCTTAATTTTGAAAACTGTGAAGGGATACAAGGGCTAAACCATTCAGTAAATAGCACAAAGTTAGCAGATGTCAACGATAACATTGTGAGTACTGAATATCATTAAATAAAAAACAACAAAAGAAAATGCTTACGAATATGTAGATGGGTAATTTCGCCATGAAAAAGCTGAGTACAGTGCTCCAGCTGATGCAGGCAAACCTAATGCGAACAAAATTTTAAATTAAAATTTTATATGACATAGTATATACTAAATCACGGGTTGGTTTGTACAAAGCTACGTCGTGTGGTGTTTTTCTGAATTCACAAATAATGACAGCAGATTTGTATCGGTTCTTCACGACTTGTAAATTGCCAGAATTTTGGTAGCTGATGTAGACAGTGCATTTTCTCCCGCAATCCCGCATAGTGCAAGAATTTCTTGCTGAGATTGTAAAAGGCTTTTATCAAAAGACCATTCCACTTCCCTTACACAATTTTTATTTAATTCTAACATTGTATCCTGTCAGTGCTTTACAAAGATAGACTGAACGACGTCGATATATCAGCTAGCACATTTAAATGTCGCCATCTCAAATTAAATTACGTTTTCCAAATTGCAAATTTCTTTTTCGCTGCAAATCGTTACAAATACTGCCATCCTTGGGTTTCAGCGGATTTATATATATTCTTTCATTCAATAGTAGCTTTCGCATTTGCTAACCGAAAAAAGCAATAGTTTGGTGTGCACAGATGAAAAGTTTTGCTGGCTTGTTTTTACAATTTACGGATCTTGCTGGAAATATAAAAGCGGCGGAATTTGAAGTGGCATTGAAAATTTAAAAAAATTCCAGGAGACTAAAGTGCTCATCATAGCTACTTTATGGTAGCTGTCTAGAATCTCTTCTGAGGTAGTACGGAAGCAATTTGGTATTCTTCATGTTTGGCCAGACTTTTCAACTTCAAAAAAATAGCTCTCAGGAAGTTTAGGAATAAAGGAATTATTTGTGAACTCCAAGAATGAGCAAACTACAGATTTGCACAATTGCTGCACCAATTGAACCTTAAGAAAAAATTTCTTTAACTAAAAAGCAAACTTTCTAATTGCACAGCTATGCTTTGTTCTGCTCAAAGCCACTGCAGTATAAATTTAGAAAACAAATTCAAACTTAAGCTTGGTTCGATTGTGCCTGGGTTGCTCAATTGGTAGAGCGTTAACCTAGACAGTCAAAGGCTGTAGGATCGATCCCCACCTCAGGCCCGAATGTTTCAGGTCGGAGGTGCTGTAGTGACATTCTTCTTTCTTTCGTGTGTTCTTCCATTAGCATAAACAGTTCGTCTCTCCTTTACTGTTGATACAGCGTTTTCAGATTTTATAGGTATTTACCCCATCCAAATAATGCTGCAGACAGTAGGGGCAGCATGTTGCGAAATGTTACCACATTCGTGCCAACTGTGTAAGTATACAATCCTTCGATCGCTAGAAATCCAAACAAGTTGGTAAATAGTATTTGTAGCGAGACTCCACAGAACGCACAAAGCCACTAGAACAAAGTTAAACATATTACGGTAAATTCCGCAAAAACTGCAAAGTTCCATAATTGAGACTAGTTTTGACCTTGCCCGATTTCGATAGTTTTCGCTTTTTCACAGGTTTATTTCGAGTGGTACATTCTAACGAGTTTATTTAAACATTAAGCCCAGTCTGAGTTTGTCCAATTCTCTTGTTAGCCTCATATTGTGGGATATTAAAATTGAGAAAACGTAGGTGCATTTGTGCTTGCGTTAAAAGTGTTAGATATCATACGTAATGGGTAACATGTATTTATTGCCAAAGTCAACTGTGCTCCCTTGACAATTGTAACGTAACTTAATACTTAATAATATTTATCTACGGAAGTAGGACTTTCAGCTTATAATATTCTAAGACAAAAATAGTCAAGAATAATCTTATGTTCCGATGATTGTGAGTTTGGCTGAATAACTTAACGAATAATAAAAAAATTCAGAACTTTAATTAAAATTCTGATTCCATTCCTTCCTTGCAAGCGCACATAAAACCGCTCAGACTCAAAACGTTTGTTGGGTAATCGTTTTGGCGCTAAACATTTGCTTTTTAATGCTCTTACTTCTCATGCTAGTAAATTGATCCTGTTTGATTTTCATTTCATTTGTAATAATTGATTTCAATTGATTTCCAATAGAATATGTTCAGTTCAAATAACAAAACTTTCCAGCTGAGTGCCAGTACTAACGGTTGGAGTTAAGGAAAGAGATATTCGGTCTCTCAAGCCGAAAATTAAATTAATAAATCAATCCAACCGGTAACGTAACAAGCATTTTGAAAGAGTGCGCATTTTGTAGTAGATGAAAGAATATAATAATAATTCAGAAGTATAGAAAATCAACCAGTCTTTCCTCAATATAGCTTACTTCTTCATTACTCCGTCGTAGTAAAAGCAAGAAAACATGTGCTGCTATAAATGCGAGTTCTTCAAACATTTGAATGGCACCAAGATAATTATAGTTGCTAAAACATTAGGCTTGAACTTAATTAAAAGTTTACGTGCACGTTCAAGACATATATGCTCAAGCATGTGATTTGGACTAATTGATAAAAATTATTGAAACAATCGTTGTCTATTGTTGCTATTAAACATAAATAATAACCTAACCATTTATATCTTTAAAGACATTTACGTTAACGTCTTGTTAGCGGAAATTAAGTTCGCACCATTTTGCGATGTTCATGTTGGGTAGAGATCATCTTTTTAAAACCTCAATGTTTCTGCGCTCTATTCAAGAATGCTTCATGTACAGTAAAGCATAAAGCATTCTTGGGTTAATTGAAGGACTTGAGCTGAATTGACAAAACACTAAAAGTAAAGCACACCAGGAAAGTAATTGGAGACCAAGAACCGCAGAGACCAAGCTGATGGACCAGATGCATCCGAGAATTTGTAAAATTTCTGCAGCGACCGACTCTCCATGGGTCATTGTTGTTGGCGCACGCTGATTTAGAAAACATTACAGTAGATACAGTAAAGCATTAAAACAATATGCAGCGCACAACGGAAGATTAAAAGGTGAGAAGCAGTTAGCCAACGATTTAATATCTTTGGTACCGTAAAACTACTTCAATTTATCCAGTCATGTAAAACTATGTCAGTTTTTTATACTACAGTGACTGTCTACTACTACTGTACTATACTGACTACATACAGGATAAACAAATCTGTCTTCTGATTCCAAATAATGTGGAAGTTGTTTAGCAGGGCGTCCTTGGCTGTCGACATATTTGGCCATAGTTTCTGATGTTTCTCCTGTCCATAAGTCAAATTCTTTATCAAGCCCAGTAATATCAGGCATGTCTCCCGTAAACTTAGGCAAATCAGATCCATTATAGTCCTTCGTAATAATCCCAGAATAGTAGCCAGCAGCGAAAACCTTATCACGAGAGACACCGTTAATTATCCGGAAATCCTAAAAGTAAACTGCTCATTAAATATTAATATTATTGACAAATGGATTACATTGAGAAAGCCCACTGGGTAGTGTTTTCCTGAAGATTAAAGGCTTGTTACGATATTAGTAAGAGTTCAATCACTGAATATAATGTAAGGTTACATAAATGCTTTCCAAATCTCGATAGTTCCAGCTAAGGGCAGTATTCTAAATTTATGGCATATGTCAGCGCCTGCAAAGTTATGACTATAGCGTTTTTTTAGTTATGTCCTACTGTGACCTATAGCCAAGTTGTATATTTTTGCGTGCAAAACTCAGCATTTTACTAAATTCAAAAGATCCAACTTCCTGAGCAACGCAAGCCGTAAGCATAAACCAAGGAAGTAGATTTATACGTGCCACAGAGGTAAATTATCGGAGACATACTCATCCTCCAGCAGGCTGATGTGTTGAAAATATATTTAAGCAAAGGTACTGCCAATGTTACTGATCCAGGCCGACTAGTTTTGGGACAACGGTTTCCTGTAACAGTCGTGGCAGCCCGGGCTGTCCTTTAAAGTTCTGGCAGAAGCGACTCACATTGTTTGATCTCTTGTTTGTTTCAAGAAATTGATTCAATTAAAGGACAGCATATGTTACATAACAACAACATATGATTCAAAAGGAGATTGTTAGGACGTCAAAATGCGAAATTTGAATTACGTATGATTTTAGCTATGCCGTACCTTGGTTGGTGATACTGAATTAATGGCACTTCTCGATGGTATAGTTGATGATCTTTTAGTTACTGGCAAATACGTTCCGATGGTAGTTGTATTGTTACTAGTAGAACTGACAGAATGGAAGGTAGTAGCATCACTAGTTCTACTACCTGAGGATGTGTACATAATAGAATCAGGGTTTCTTGACGGCTGCACGCTTGTGCTAGATACAGTTTTAGTAGACGTTGTAGTAGGTACAGTAGTAAAAATGGAAGCCGTAGGGGATACCGACGTCCGTATTGCAGCAGTAACAGTTACAATTTTGCTGGTAGTTGGAGTAGCCATATCAGTAGTAGCCGTTGATGCAATGGTACCAAATAATGTTGTCGTAGTATCTGTGAATGCAGCAGAGAAAACTGTAACAGTTGTGCTGGCCGATGTAGAACTCGAAACAGTATCCTCAATCACTGTTTCGGTTTCAGTACCGATAGTACTAGGTACCCGACTGCTAGTACCAAGGACTGTACGAGTGCTTGTAGCAGCGGCTGGAGCGATCGTTGTAGCAGTGTCAGTAGTAGCAATAGTAGCAAGAGTACTGGCTCTATTGACAGAGACGATAGCACTGGTCACATCATTAGCATTACTAATAGTACCAGTAGCGTCAGAAATAATGTCGGCGCTGGAACGCACGGTAGCTGGTAAAGGATCACTAACATCGTTCGCTAAAAATGTAAAAACCTCCGTAGCGTATGAGGTAACTCTCATTGTGCTAGTACTGGTACTGGCACTGGTCAAAATTTCACTGATGGAAGTAGTTGCAGTGGGTCTGAAGCTAGACGTTACAGTAGTTTGAGCAAACGTACCAGTGGTTGCTATGCTGGTAGCAGCAGCAGTAGTCTTGATTGCGTTACTTGTAACCGAAAAAGGTACTATCGTTGAGGTCTGCGTTGATTCAGGTTTGGTAACATCACCAGTAGTAGCAGCTGTCTGACTAGTGCCAAAAGCAGGTGAGGTAGGAACGCCAAGTTTCGCTTCTGTAGGTGTAGTAAGGATTGGGGAAGTAGATTTTACTGCTGTCGTATAAATTGTATAGGCTTTCCTTGGCTTTGTTCTGGTTTGGGTGATAGATATGGCTGTGATGGAAATAGGCGAGATGCTAGTTTCAGCTGCGGATGTCGACACAATTATAGAAGTGCTGCTAACGGTAGTAGCTGCTGTGGATTCAGTAATTGTATTTGCTGCCGTAGTAGTAGCTACAGCCGGGGTAGTGCTAGTAAGAGGAGCAGCGGTTTCAGCGATAACAGCAGTAGTAACAACAGCCGCGGAAACAGTCGTAGCTGCAACGGCAGCTGTGGATGGACCTGTGCTCATAGCCGTAATAGTTGTAGCTGTGGTAGTAGTAGCAATATTGACCATACCAGTAACTGTAACAGTAGCAGCAGTAATGGAAATATTGGTGTCAACAGCAGGAGCGGTAGTAGTATCAGCAGCAATGTCGGTAGTAGTAT
Organism: Trissonchulus latispiculum; assembly: GCA_030248195.1. Lineage (NCBI taxonomy): Eukaryota > Metazoa > Nematoda > Enoplea > Enoplida > Ironidae > Trissonchulus > Trissonchulus latispiculum. The sequence goes on from JASAND010012563.1 coordinate 45,617, forward strand.
CAGCAGCAGTGTCGGTAGTAGTGCTAGTAACAGCAGCAGTGATAGAAGTAGCAATGGCAGCAGTAATACTGGTGGTACTAATACTAGTAATAGCAGAAGTTACAGTAGCAGCAGCGGAGGTAGTAATAATGGTGGTAGCAGTAGAAGCAACAGCAACAGTAGAGGTGTCACTAGCAGCAGCACCACCAACGGTGGTAGCAGCCGTGGCGGTAGAACTAGTGGCAATACCAGCAGCAGCAGTCGCAGTAGTAGCAGCAGTAGTAGTAGCAGCAGCTGTGGTAGAACTAGTAGTAGTATCAGCAGCAGTTGCAGTTGTAGCAGCAGCAGCAACGGTGGTAGCAGCCGTATTTGTAGTGTCAGTAGCAGTAGCGGTAGAAGTTGTAGCAACAGCGGTAGCGGTAGTACTGGTAACAGTAGCAGTAACTGTAGTAGTAGTACTAGTAGTAGCAGCAGTAGTGGTAGCACCACTAGAAGTAGGAGTTATCTGACTAGTGCCGGTGAAGGCACTTACGTAGCTGGTGTGAGTCAGTGTCGTCGTGAAAATACTGGTATCCGTAGAGTTGGCACTAGTTATGTCAGTAGTTGTGGTGGTAGTACTAATTAAGGAGGAGGATGTGTCAGTGGCGACTGCAAGAGCGGTTGTACTAGTGGCCATTAGGATTGCTGTGGCTGTGCCAGTATCGGTAGCGATGTTTGCAGTTGTGCTGATAACATTAGAAGCAGCGCTGAGATTGTTTGTACTTGGAGTGGCAGTTGCAGGAATTGTAACTGTTGTCGCTAAACCTTCAGTAGTAGTGCTGGCTGACGTGGTTGATTTGGAATTGGTAGTTATAGTAATACTAGGAGTAGTTTTATCGGTTGTAACATCTGTGAAAATAGAAACAGTCGCAGCAGCAGTGGTAGTTATAGCTGTGGTAGACGTGGAAGTGGAAATGGTAGTACTAGAGGTGGTGGTGGTGGTAGTGCTTGTGGTGGTAATAGCAGCAACAGTACTAGTAGCAGTAGCAATAGTAGTAGGAGTACTAATTGTATAAGTCGTGCTAGTAGTAGTAGTATTAGTAGTAGTAGTAGTAGTAGTAGTAGTAGTCATCGTCGTAGTAGTCATAGTTGTTGTAGTAATAGCAGAAGTAGTTGCAGCAGTCATACTAGGTGTTGAAGTTGTACTACCAGTTGTAGTAGTAGTAGAAGTGCCACTAACAGTAGTAGTGGTAGCTGTACTATACGCCATTTCCAAAATAGATGTAGTGATGACAGTTGTAGTTGTTGCGGTAGTAGCAATAGCGCTTGTCGTAGTAGTAGTTGTAGTCGTCGTCGTAGTAGTCATAGTTGTTGTAGTAATAACAGAAGTAGTTGCAGTAGTCATACTAAGCGTTGTAGTTGTACTACCAGTAGTAGGAGTAGTAGAAGTAGTAGTAGTAGGAGTAGTAGTAGGAGTAGTAGTAATAGTAGTAGTAGTAGTAGGAGTAGTAGTAGTAGTAGTTGTTGTAGCAGTAGTAGTAGTAGTAGTAGTAGTAGTAGTAGTAGTAGTAGTAGTAGTAGTAGTAGTAGTAGTAGTTGTAGTAGTAGTCGGAGTAGTAGCAATAGTAGGAGTAGTAGTAGGAGTAGTAGTAGTAGGAGTAGTAGTAGTAGTAGTAGTAGTAGTAGTAGTAGGACTAGTAGTAGTAGGAGTAGTAGGAGTAGTAGTAGTAGTAGTGGTGGTGGTGGGTGTGGACGTGGAGGTAGTGGTGCTACTAGTTGAAGTCGTCTGTGCTAAAATTTCAGTCTTGTGTAAAAGTTTTAAAATTCAGAAGGCAATCGTTTTGAGCTTAAAACTGCTTACACACAGCTCGGCGCATTACCTATTTGTTTATATTTGCTAAATTGAATCGTGAACAAAATAATAACTTCATCTGATCCTGTATTTATTAACTACAGTCGGTGCCGATGTGGCTGTATTGTTGCTTTATTGTTGCACCCAACCATATTCGTGTTTTCTGATGATCTATCGTTGTGAAGATAGATGTTGTCAAGCAGTCCGAATTATTCACGTTTGAAGATGATATACTTGAATATTTTAATGCCCAACAGTTTACAGTTATGTGGAGGTTGAACTGTGATAGGTACTGATTAACCGATAAGGTAAATTAAGGCTATTGGTTGGCTGATGTCATAGCGCCAGCGGCTTCACTCTGATCTAATCTAAACTGGCTAATTCCGCCGCACTTCTGCAGAGCACAAAACAATCTGGGTACAAGCTTTTCAACCCGAGTTGAACACTTGCCTGGGCGACATTGGAAGGGAACTGTAGGGAATAGTGAAAACTTGTCTTCTTTCGGAGATCCTTGAGGACAACAAAATGAAAAAATTGAAGATGGTCTAAAAATGGTGACCCATCGTCATCTGCGCTTCCTGCTGAGATTTTAATCCTCAGACTCTTTGAATTATTAACAATGTTTGAGGACTCACGTATGATTGCAATGCTTGATCACATAGATGTTGAGAAATCAGACCAATTTTACCCGCAATTCTGGAGGACGAACTATACAAACTATTGTACTAAACTTAGCCAGTATTGCAACCTTTTTTATTTTTACTACTGCGCCTCGGCACAGCAGGTCTACTATAATCGGTTTTGATTTTGTCTTTTATACATACCTGCACGTTTAAAATATGCATCTGTATGAAAGTGTGTATTAGTTTTAGCAAGCTTATAGTTTGAAAGAAGTAAAGTCGACCTCTTGTGCTACTGTTGAAATTTCAGTTTAGCTTAATCTCACAGACACAATATATGGAACGTTACATACTGAGAGCTGTTGCATAGTGCACATAAGAAACACAAATTTGAAAAATTCTATATGATGGCTTTTCTTATGCAATTTGCGTAAAAAATTTAAAAGTCTTCCAGTATTTAACTATAATAGTTACATTTATTAGCTCCACGATTTGCACAAGAAACGCGAATTTGAAAAATTCTATAAGATGGCTTTTCTTATGCAATTTGCTTAAAAAGTTTAAAAGTCTCCCAGTATTTAACTATAATAGTTACATTTGTTAGCACCACCATTTGCACAATATAGGCTCATTTTGCAAGCACATGCTTCCTCATGAAGTGCGTCCATACAGAATCTTTTCGAAAGCAATGGGCTGAAAAATTGCAAAAACTAGTTATGTTGGTGGTTTGGTTCATCTGGAAAGGTCCGAGCTAACAACAATATTTCTTTAAAGATTAAAATGATCGGATTAAACGGATTAAAAATGAGACCGGATTAAAATTTTAATGGCTGTTCCTTTAATGCAGGATTATACGGAATAAACGGATTAAAATTAAATCTTTTAATCCGACCATGTTTAATCCTCGGGTTAAACGACTTAATTTTAATCCGTTTAATCCGCCGCTAAAGAAACAGCTAATAAAAATTTTAATCAGCCAACTTTTAGTCCGTTTAATTCGCGTAGCTGCACGGGGATTAAAAACCAGTTGTAAATGCAAGAGACTGATTAAACGAATTAAAATTAATCTTTAAAGGAACAGCGATTAAGCAGGTCGGATTAAAATTAACTCTTCCATTTTAAATCTTGAAGTGGGAATAAAGAAACAGGATTAGATTAAAATTTTAATCCAAGGTGCATTATAGTGCAAAGAAACGTATAGACTGTGAAGCTTAAAGTTAAGCTGAGTGCCTCAGTGAAGGAGCGATAAGGTCAGCAGTCACTAGGGTTTGGAAGTCATTCTTATCGTTCGAGAGAGATAGAAGAGGCCTAGTGTTGAGTACAGCCTCAATCTGGCATACCAATGTTTGCAGAGTGTCCGCTGAAATTTTAGCTTTCCATAACGTTTTCCTCAGCAATCTCTTAATCACGCCTACCATTCTTTCATAGAATCCTCCAACCCACGGGGGAACCTTCTGGAATGAAAGACCACTTGATCTCCTGAGCGGACAAGAACTGGATGATTCTCTTTAATTCGTCTGGAGGAATCTTTCTACCCTACATAGCTTTAATAACGTCTGCCGATTTCCTGAACTGCGAAGCGTTGTCTGAAAAAATAGACTTAGTTCCCCTTCTACCAATGAAGCGAGTCAGTGCGTTTATGGCTGACTCAGTGCTACAATCGGGAATCACTTCCAAATGCACAGCTCTCGTTGAAAAACAAGTCATGATTGCGATCCAGTGACAAGTGAAAGCAGTCCCCTTGTTTTCTTTGATCAAAAGTGGCCCAAGATAGTCCAAACCAACGTGTGTGCAGGCCGGACAGGAATCCAGCCGTTGCTTAGGCAGTTGAGCCATCTTCCGAGGCTTGATAGGACCGCCTTCAGTTCGCTGACAAACTCTGCAGTTCTTTATTATATTCTTCACCGCCGTTAGTCCACGAGGAATCCAAAACCGTTTCCTGATCTGCGCTAATGTTGCCTTGGCTCCTGAATGCAGTAGGCTTTTGTGGACATCTTGAATCAGCAATGCTGTGAATTTGTTGTTCTTAGGCAAAGGTATGGGGGACTTCGAGTCGTAGCCAATTTTTGCGTTCGCTAGCCTTCCTCCACACCTGAGAAAGCCATAATCGTCTTAAAAAATGTTCAGCTGTCTAGAAAGCTTTGTTGCCTTACCCTTCTGCAGAGACATCTTCTCCTCCTCAAAGCAGTGCTGTACGTACTGCACCCATAGCTATCGAGCTGACTTAATTTCTATGGTATCTATGGCTGAAGAAGTGGGAATCTTCGTTTTCTTTAATGAGGATACAAATCTCTGGCAATATGCAGTTACCCTTAGTAATTTCCTCAAAGAAGAAAACCTGTCTATGTCGATGTTGAAAGTAGTTTCATGGGAGCAGTCGTATATCATAGTCATTCCTGTGAAGTGGCCGCTCTGAAAGGTATCTGAGATGGAGACATCTTCTGTGGAAGCATCATAGTCGTTCTTGACAAGTTCTCCTCTGACTGCAACCAGAAGGGCCCTTTTAGCCAGAAAGAGCGTTCATTAAATAATTTAGTGATGTGGCTTTTGGCTAACCTTCTAGTCGCCAAATCATCAGGATTTTCATTCGATTTGACGTAGTGACACTGAATATCTTTTTTGGTGATTTCTTGGACTTTGGATGTCACATGGGTTTTTCTTGGATCTAAGCCAACTCAGAACAATTTTGGAATCGGTGAACAGGCGTTTGGACTCAACAAAATCTAATGCTCCGGCGCACAATGCTGACCCCTAGCAGTTAGAGTTTGGAAATGCTTGTAGCCGGTTTCAGTGGTGCTACCCTTGCTTTGACGAATATCAAGTTCAAGTTAATGATTCCTGGTAGATAATTAATGATTCCTTAATGATTAATAATTAATTAATCCTTAACGATTCCGGCGTAGTTAGACAGCAGCGGCGTATCGGTAAAACAGACTAGTTGGTATGGAACTTGTTGAAAGCAATCCATCGTGCTATCTTGATTTTCGAAACTTCTGTCAACTGTGTACATAGCAAAGATTCCTAGAGGATCAAACCTCTTTGCCGCGTGTTGGAGAACCTTGCGCTTCGTTACCTTCGTCCCGTCTACACTGACAGCTTTTGGAGAAACAAAGTCTGTTGCTGAATCCCAAATCAAACCTAACACTTTCATTTGGATTCCCTGGACTCGATCTTCTTCAGGCAGTTTAGAGTTGAAGCTGCAGATGTTCGATATCCATTCTCGGATATTCATGGAAGCTTTGTTGAACAGCGATTTGGACTCTTTGTAGAAGCGATTCATTTCGTCTAGATTGTTTGCACTGAAGAAGATGTTATCCATATATATGTTCCCTAGTATATTCTTTGAAACTATCCCAGGATTAGACTTTGGGTGGCCGTTTATGGTGGCTAAAAGAAGAAAAGGCGACGCCACGATCCCAAAAGTGCTCTTGTAAAGCGGTAGATCTCAATGTTTTCCTGACTCGGTGGCTTAAGTAAGTCTTTGAGCCATAGAAATCTCGTGCATTTGTGACTCTTGACAGAATCAGAAGAAATAAAATTAAAGCATGATTGCCCTTATACTGTGTTTACGTAGTATATATTTACTGATTACTAAACTAAACTATATTTACATATATTTCTAACGAACTTTACTAACCCTACAAACATACTTTTACCACTAATGCCCTTATTTTAATGTAAGTTTCTATGCCGTAAGTAATGTTTTATTAGGCCAACATGTCATTATTTTAATAACTATATATGTCAGTATTCGTAACAACTATATACACTTTATATTATATACAGCTTCATACTTATTATTCATACTAATCTTAATTCAGACTAATCCAGACTATCTTAATTCATACTTAATTAATTCAAACTAATCCCCATTCTTACTAGTTCAATTCAGACTATCTCAATTCATACTAATCGAATTCAGACAATCACAATTCACACTGACCTGACTCAGACTAATTCAATCTAGTATTCGTTAACGGTTACATTTTCGTAAGTTCATAACAGTCATTATCAGTGAGCGACGTCACCACCCGTTTCGTGACATCTAATTTAATAGTCTCTAAACAAGACCACGCCTTTCTATAAAATTCCAACAAGTTCATAAATTTAATAAACTTACTACTTATGTATATATATATATATATACAGAACTGAATCCAAGTTAACTGAAACTGTGACCTGACTACAATGACCAGTGTCTCGTGTCATCCTGTCCGCCTGAATGCTGAAACTATAAATACTCCGTTCTTATCTTCCCCATCAACAGTAACTTCATCATCTCATGTCACTGCCATCCATATTTTCTTCAACCTTCTTAAGTTACTGACCATAAATCAAACTTACTCTAAATTCAACACTTATTCTCACTACTCAGCTGGTTTGATCCTCTACTACCAAGAAGCATGGCCACTCCTGATCCAGACATAGAAAACTCAATTGAAGATTTCCATATTGAATTCCTGGAGGATCCGGATCCCAATGCCCCCATTTCCCCGAACGGCCCAGAACCGGAAGTCTGCTTTTCCCCACCGCCTGCAGCTGCCGATGGTGGAGCACACCAGCCTTCCATAACGCCTCCCCGTCTGTCTAACCCAACAGATCCATTATGCCTTAACGTTACCCCACCTGCTGAGCCCAAAATCAAATCCTTGGTTGTTGTCCCTCCCAAACAATCATCAAAACCGACGGCCACTACAGCCAAGAATGCTTCCAGCAAACCTAAAAGTCAGCATAAACATCTCCTGCCCTCCCCGTCCAGAACTCACTATCGTCCAGCCAGTCCCATCCGAACGACCGGCCAGTCTGCGCCGCCACGCCGTTCACACTTACCCTACGGCTATCCCGCCAGCTGGGACCATCATCGCTGGCACCCTTATCAAAGTGCCCACAACTCCTCCAACATCCAACATCAGATCATTCCACCTCTCATCCAACCTGTCAATACAAATCCTCCCCAGCACCACACTATTCCATCCCTGATTCAGCCTGCTTCTGCCGCGCTGTCGGCCGCAGGCCTGCAGGCCGCCACTTGCACTGGGCAGCCCGAACAATCCCCGCAAATTTCTCCAACGGCGCCCAACCCACCTGTTTCTGAGGTTCTCAAAGGTCTTCGAACCTCTACTTTAGCACTGTGGTCTGCCGCTATTAACGGATACACTCAACCTACCGCCCCTGAATTCCATGTTCCATTACCACTGGAGCAAAATGGCCCCTTCACTCCCCCGGGAAGGACCCTCAGGGCAACGCGGTTCCGAAACCACAGAACATACGCCATCGGAAAGCGCTCACCCGTGAAACTATGCTTCACCAGGTGGCGAAGCTCCTTCTCTACAGCCTAGACCATCGCGACGGTGGTAAGCCCTATATCGCCAACAGCCTACGGCTCCTGGGCTCCCTTGTTTATGACCTTCGCCGGGATCAGAAGTACTACAGCCGGCCACAGGATCAACAGCCTCAGCCGCCTTCGTCTTCAGGAAATCCTCAGGACTGAAACAGAAGAGAAATGCGGACATTTCTTACGTCGGTGGGCAGAAAATGTAACTCTTGACAGAATCAGAAGAAATAAAATTAAAGCATGATTGCGCCAATACTGTGTTTACTTAGTATATATTTACTTATTACTAAACTAAACTATATTTACATATATTTATAACAAACTTTACTAACCCTACAAACATACGTTTACCACTAATGCCCTTATTTTAATGTAAGTTTCTATGCCGTAAGTAATGTTTTATTAGGCCAACGTGTCATTATTTTAATAACTATATATGTCAGTATTCGTAACAACTATATACACTTTATATTATATACAGCATATATATTATTGTCTAAACACATGTCTAATTGTTGACTTCAGGCGAGTGCTAAACTATTAAACTGTTCTGAAACAAGATCCATTTAGTAGTTCATCACGTTGCCTGGGGCATGTCAATATATGTTTTAACCACTCTTATGCTATAAAGTGATAAAATCCCTTTTATACGTAATTAGGCCCTAACAACATTTACTCCATTAAACTCTATTAAAATTCAACTTCCTAACCTATATTTCAGCCTTCTTTTCTTTCACCTTCTTCACCCTCATCATATCCTAAAGGGTCTTAATTACGTATAAAAGGGAGGTTCTTGAAACTGCAGTCGGTCTGATGAAGTAAAGTTATTCAGAACAAGTCGTCGTATTGTCTTGAATTCATACTAATCTTAATTCAGACTATTCCAGACTATCTTAATTCATACTTAATTAATTCAAACTAATCCCCATTCTTACTATTTTAGTTCAATTCAGACTATCTCAATTCATACTAATCGAATTCAGCCAATCACAATTCACACTGACCTGACTCAGACTAATTCAATCTAGTATTCGTTAACGGTTACACATTCTCTATCTTGAGGCTGCAATCCTACTTGGAGAAAAGCCTTTTCGACGTCTGCTATAGCTGCTACCGCTGGGAGACGGAAGCGGAGTAGTAGTCCGACTAAGTCTTCCATGTAGTTTGGACCCGTGTAAATTAAATCGTTGAGGCATCGTCCGTCGGAAGTTTTGGCGCTCGCATCATAGACAATGCGAACTTTGGTTGTAGCGCTGCATGTTCTTAGGACTGGAAAATGAGAAATACAGTGAGTCAGTCTACTCCCAGGTGCCTTGGATATGACTTTCCTCAATGATGCCCTTTTTCTTTTGATAGTCAAAGATGTCATTGTAGGCCTTTAGACTGTTTGTTTGATCCGTTGAAAGCTGTTGGGTTTTTAGTGTTGTGTGTAGTCTTCGAACTTTGAACAGTACTGTAGTTGCATGGAAGTGTCGGCTTTTCCTCGTTCCACGGCCAGCAAACCTGGCAGCGGCAATCTCTGAATTGTATAGTTTCTTCAAACTTGGCTTCTATTTGGTTTTTCTGAAGTGACTGATTTGGATCTCCGTACTTCGAAATCCCTATGGCATCTAACTTCCACAGGTTAGTGATATTCTCTTCAGTTGTAGCGTAAAAGGTTTGGATCTGTTTTATTGAGGTATTTTTCTCTGTTGAATAGTTGCCAGACAAAATCGTCCCTAAGGGTGTGTAGTAGATTGCCATGTTTCCTCTATGGGTTAGACCTTTGTTGTGGCTTGTTGACCCATCAGCTTGTGCCAATAGTCCATGCCAATGATAACTTCTATTGGTACTGTTGTTTTGGAATTAGGAGGGATGTCTAGTAGCTTAGCTTTCTTGGACATAGTTTGAGTCGAACTATTGAAGTTAATAGGATAGAGTGGTAGTGGTGGAGCCATTGCTTTATCTGCGTAAGCAGCGATTGACAACTCAAATCCTTTCTGATTTGTATAGAAAATTGAATTAACTGAGCTTTAACTTTTTCGGTGAGGTCGCTGTTAAATCTTGCGGTATCTATAATAACAGTTCGTATTGGTTCTAGATGGAGTTTTTCCACAGCGTTGGTGCTGATATAGATCGTTCTTGAGCCTGAATCTAAGTAGAGTTGTAGTTGCGTGCTTTTATAGTGCTTTTATAGACTTGTAGTGCCTGTTCTGCTGTTTTTCACTGTTGCTGGAAAACAGCACATCATAATTCCATCTTCTTCATTTGCGTTAGCAACATGAATCTGTATTGAATCAACAGATTCTGGGAATTCGTAGTTTTTGTGTGAGGCGGCGCGTTGGTAGATAAGTGACGCACCTACATTCGGGAAAATGTTCTGGACGGAGTGGCCAAACTACTGGGAATCATTTGACATAAATGTTCATTCCCAACCGGGCCTCCAAAGCAAGCAGAAACTAGATTACCTATACCAAACGCTGAAAGGTCCAGCTTTGGACAAGATCAAGGGATTGGGTCTTGAAGGTAACAAGTATGATAAGGCGGTAAGAATTTTAAAAGATACCTATGGAGATAAGAATGTGACCTTATCCGTTACTTGGGAAACCCTAAACGGACTACAGCGTGTGAAGGAGAATCTGTCTAACTTTGGAAAATTCATAGACGAGGTTCGAGCCCTCTCTACTACATTGCAACGTCTAGGAGTTGAAGAGAACACTCTGAAGGGATATGTACCCACACTTACAAAGAAACTACCGGATTCCCTCTATCAGAACGTGCATGAAATAGCTATTATAAAGGATGAAGAGATCGCAACCTGGAGTGTGGATAATTTAGTTAGAAACCTAACTAAAATAAGAAAATGTATGCCAGCAGAAATGACGAAGCGTGATAAGCTTAAGGCAGAAGCTTCTTATGAAGAAGTTTCTGACTTAACGCCTACAGCAGCTCTGTATCAGTCTAGTGCCCAACAAACGCAAAAACGACAATGCATTTTCTGCAAGAAAACCAACCACTACAGCGACTCTTGCAAAACAATAAGCTACCCAAAACAAAGATATGAGATAGCTAAAAACAACAGGCACTGTTTTAAATGTTTGGCATCATGGCGCGAAAACCTGCAAGAAAAACAAAGTTTGCTTCCACTGCAAAGGAAAGGGGCATAATTCAGCACTCTGCACTCGCATCAAGATACAAAATTCAACACAGAACAAAATCTACCAACACGCAGCCTCACAGGAAGAAGCGGACAAAAACGACAAATTCCCAGAATCTGTTGATTCAACACAGATGCATGTTGCTAACGCAGAAGAAGAAGATTAAATTATGATGTGCTGTTTTCCAGCAACAGTGAAAAACAACAAAACAGGGTACACCACGCAACTACAAGTCTACCTAGATTCAGGCTCAAGAACGACCTGTATCAGCACCAACGCTATGCAAAAATTCCATCTAGAACCAATACGAACTGTTATTATAGATACCGCAAGATTTAAGAGCGACATCACCGAAAAAGTTAAAGCTCAGTTAGTTCAATTTTCCATACAAAGCAGAAATGATTTGAGTTGCCAATCACTGCTCACGCAGTTAAAGCAATGGCTCCACCACTACCACTCTATCCTATTAACTTCGACAGCTCTACTAAAACTTATCCTAGGTGCATTAGAGAAACAGGATTAAATTTAATCCGTTTAACTAGTTTAACTCGGTGGACTAAATTTTGGAGTCGATTTGTAGTTTCCTTTTCCTTAGAGTTTGGAGTCGATGTGTAGTTTCCTTCCCGCAGACGTAGAAATTACAGCAGTTGCAGGAAGCCAAGTTCAAATAAAGTACACCAAACTCGACTCGACTCATGACCCCGGTAGTTCTCAAAATTTGCTCACTTAAGCCCTATTTCTTTAAAGATGAAACGGATTAGATTAAAATTAATCCGCATTAAAGAATACCTCGGATTAAACGGATTAAATTTAATCCTATTTCTTTAATGCACCTGGTATTAAAATTTTAATCTAATCCTGTTTCTTTATTCACACTTCGGATTAAAAAATTAACCAGTTAATTTTAATCCGACCTGCTTAATCGCTGTTTCTTTAAAGATTAATTTTAATCCGTTTAATCCGCCGCCTGTATTTTCAACTAGTTTTCAATCCCATGCAGCTTAGCTGCGGATAAAAAGGTTTAAAAGTTTGCGGATTAAACTTTTTAATCGCTGTTTCTCTAATGGCGGATTAAACGGATTAAAATCAACTCGTTTAATCCGCGGACTAAAAATGGTCGGATTAAACGAGTTAATTTTAATCTGTTCAATTCGTTTAATCCATCGTTAAAGAAATAGCAATTAAAATTTTAATCCGCCTGATTTTTAATCCGTTTAATCCGATCATTTTAATCTTTAGAGAAATAGGCCCTTACTTTTGTCATCTTCGCCGTTTAGGCGCCTTTTGCACAAAATTCTTGCTTGTTACATTTCATTACAAATTAGCTTCAATCCTTATTTCACAATGAGCATAACAGCTCTCAACAATGATTGGAAAATGTTAGTGAAGCTTAATTTACATAACCACCCGAAGCAAATTTACATACGATTATTCCGCATAAAATAGAGGTTGCGCTGTGCGAAGATTTTAATTTGAACAATTTGAACGTCACCAGGATTTACAGTTTTCTATTTCTTTTCTCTACGTATTGCGGCTGTAATCAGTTAACATCTGCTTTTGTTTTTATTTGTTATTGCCCTAATTCGAATGGTGCTGAGATCTTTTTTGTCGGTGTTATCTTCTTCGGCGTCAGACGACTTAGTGCAGGCAGTCCATACTAAAGCTGCGACTGCTTTATCTCATTTTTCAGATTAGGCTCGGGCTCAAAACGCCTGGCCAGGTAGCTTCTCAATCTTAGCTACCTTCACTTTATTCTGCGCAACGGCTCTCTTCGTCTTCCGTTAAACTTGGAGTGCCATTATGTAGGCTCAGTCTGACTAACCTGTCGCCTCCTAAGGCCTGACTTACCACTCTGGCCTTTGAAACGACGCTTCGACTCAACGCACGGCTTGGTCAGAAAAAGCCACCTGTTCACGACCAACATCTTACCCTCGGGGCCTGTGTGTTACTCCCACTTTCTCAACCTCCGCTTAGCCTTCTTTCTGTCTTTTCTTTTCTTCGGTGCCCTCTGCATCTCTGAAGCCTTATCTGTATCCAGCTGATATTGCTGAACAACCTGATGTAGAGATACTTTTCGAGCCAAGGCAGACCGCTGAAAAGGTGCTCGAGCCGCCCGGGTCCAGCCCGTTGGCGAAATATTTCAGGTCTTCCCGGGCCGTCCCGCCTAAAGAAACTTTTCAAACTAGTATAATTTCTAAGGCGTCAGTACAACATCGATGCGTCACTTGCGATCTCTTCAAAGGCTTCTCTCTCTCTAACACGAAAGCTAGACACACCCGGAAGATGCTGAGGAAGGTAGAGACTTTCAGTTAGGCCCGTCAGCCCGGCCTGACCCCGGCCGAGGGCCGGGTCGGGCCGGGCCTAAGGTGGAGCGGGCTGAGCCGAGGTAGGAAAAATTAGGGTGCGGGCCGGGACGGGCCTGGCCAAGTACTGGAGCGGGCCAGGCTTCGTGCCGGGCATGATGTTTTCAGCAAAATGGTTTGTCTTGTTTTTCGTTTTGACAATTTCTACTAGACATTTTAGTTTCTTCTAGAATATATTTTCAGCATTAATCTTTTTTCGCTCTCATATAAAGTACAAACTGTCATGCGTAGTTATGCCATACTTGTGCTAAATCTTTATCTTTAATTTGTACACTACCACCTGAAATGTACATCATAGTTTTTATCTACTTATTGTATCAATATTTAGTAAATTCTTTCATCCTACATAATTCATAATTTAGTCTGCTATTTGTTTGAGTCAACGAAACTGAACAGCGAATGGTTTCCATAAACGCAAAGAACACAAATGCTGACTGTCCAAACTTGCTCAGTATAAACATGAGCTATGAGTATGAGAAATTATTTAAAAAATCGGCGCGAATAAAAAAATTAGGGTCAATCTGAACAATTTTTTATTTTAGCGCGAACGGCAACGGGCCAGTCCTAACTTTTAAGTTGGAGCGGGCCGGGCCGGGCCGAGGTCGCAAATTTTTCAAACGCGACGGGCCGAGAGCATAAATTTCCACGGGGCGGGCCGGGTCGTGCCTGAAAAATCAGGGCCCCTGAAGATCTCCAGTCACAAGAATATTCTATTCATCTGCTAGATTTACACATATGCCATACAGCGGTTTGTGAATGCACAAATGCAATCTATAGTTTGTTGAATGGAAAGTAATAGCCAATCTCTGATATCTGCGCTGGTGCATAGGAGTCTATTTTTTATTACCACAAATATTTGGCATTTCAGAAAATTAGCCTCGACCACAGCTGCTTCATTGCTTACCACACGTGCTTCCGCGCCAGAAAAGTTCGGGGCAACTAATATCTAGTGACCAGCATGAACTATTAATTTCGTAGCAGTCTGCATAAGGATCTCTGACTGAAACAAAATACGTAAATGTGTGATTAAACATCTGTACATATCAGAATATGTTACACACTTGTGTCATGTGTATTAGCATGCATTAACAGGAGATCGGATATTGCGGGTGGTCTACCCCGACTTCGACGAGAGGATCAACTCTTGAATTTCTGAAATCTGAAGGGGTCTATGCCAAAAGTATCAAAATGTGCGAATTTGTTTACATTTTTGACCGAAAATTAGTAAAACATGAAGATGAAATGTTTGAGATTTTTCCAAAACAATTTTCTGAAACACCGCAAAAAATGTGCAATTTTTGGTAAAGATCGCTCTAAGGTCTGGCTTTTTAACTCCTGGTCTAATAGCACATTAATACGTAGTAATGTGCAATTATACAAACTATATCATAGCAAACAATAATAGTAGTAAAGTGTGTGTGCTCACTTCTTTCGCAAAGATATGGATTTTTTAGCTTTGTAGCAGCATCCTTGGCCATAATATCTGCGTCCCAAAACTTATCAATTTTGTCTGCGTCTTGCGCTTGGCTAGCGTCAAATGTTAAGGAAGGGAATATTTTCGTGTCGCCGTTATATCCTGAGTCCACTCCGAAGCAGCCTGAGTAAGGAGTTCCGTCAAAATATTTGAATTCTCCACTGGTATCAAAATACCCATTGAGCCAAAGCGTAACATCTTGAAATGTTCCTCCATTAAGTGCAGTTTCATTTCTAAAGGCAGAGTATGTTTTAAACACTGAAGGGAGGAGGTCCAACATGAAAACTTTTATCGCCACGGATTTTGCTCATTTTCATGAGAAAATTGTCACATATGTCCTGCACATCGAGTTTAAATTTTGAGTAGTAGGGTGAAAACGACGGTACCGCAGCAAAAAGGCAATTTACAACTAAACATCCTTGAGTATGGACCTTCATTCTTTTGATAACTGATGTAAACAAAGAATTTGTGGTTGCTTTTAATGGCAAAAGTGTACTTGACCTCGACGCCTTGACCACGACAATTATTTAACGGCCGATAACCTGATTTGGCGCATTTGCGGGTTATGGTCCGAGAAGAAAGATATTCCCGACTATGAGAGCTTTCGATTGCTATAAAATTTAACATTTTTAGAAAAATTTGAAGATTGGTATTTGTCATATTATTATTTGTCAAAATTTTCGGGTACCAGGGTCCTGCTTCGGGTACCCGATATCCAGTTAAAACCGGAAAAAATGGCTAAAACCGGATTAATCTGGATTAAGCAGAGAGAGTTTTTTAGGCTCAGAACTTGTTTAACCATCGAAAACATTTGGCTAAGAAAATTTGTAACCATCGACGATTTTTCAGTTTATTACAAAATTTAATATTATAAAAAGATACTACAACAGAAAAACGAAGTAATGGGAAGAGGAATTATTCCTGGTATTTTTCAAACCTTTTATAATTTTCTATTTTTAGATTTGTTTTTTAAATATTAAATTTACCTTGCTCTAATAATTTTTTCTTTTTTTAAATTCCTGTTGGAGCAATATGCGGAACTCGATGAATTAATTAAAACTTAAAATTCACAGGATACAAACAAATCTGTTCGCATCAAATTAGTGAGTTTTGCCACAGCTCTGACTTGTTCTCTGAACTGTAAGTACAATATTAATTACCATTAGATGGTGTCAATAGTGACTGATATGATCTTGAACGTTTAGTGATTCTATAATGCCACATTGTCAATTCCAACGTTGAAAAACTTCCTTCAAATGGCAAACGCTGATTAGGGTTGAGTTTTTGTCAACTTTAGCTGTTTCAAGCTGAATTCTGAACTCAAAAACGCTCCCATATTGTTTGAACATTCATTTAACCAAATGTTGAGCATACGGGCTTTTGGAAGATTTTTTGGTATGCGTACGCCTTTAGTGACTGTGAAAGTTTATCCAAGTTGAGGTAGATGGTGGCTTTGACTTTCTTCGGATACAGTGGAATGAATCGTAATTGAAAAGTAGCAAGTGTTTTCAGGTAAAAGAGTATAGAGTTAATCTAAATGGAAAATGTCAACACAAATCTCAACACATAAGTCAATTTATTGATTGAGTGAGTTTAAAATTTTAGACCTGTTGTCAGTAAAGTATAGTGTCCGATCACAAAAAATTTAGTTTTTTTATCCAAGACATTTAATGTTTACGTGATTTCATTAAGAAATTACGTAAAAGGAAAGAAAAAGGAACTACGTAAAACTTAGTACTTCGTGCAGGTTTTGCTTATTTGCTGACTTTCCAATTTCCAGAGACAAGCGGTTGAAGTTAGCTGAATTTTGTCATGGGGATTTCTTATAATCCAAATGCTTTCTAAACTTTGTTAACATTTAATGGTTAGAGGAATCGGACAGCGCAAAGGTGGTGCGAACCTCAGAAAATTGCTGGTCTGAGCGCGGTTCTAAAATAAAAACCAATGTTGCCTGTATCAACATCAGCTTCTGATACCGTTGCAATTAATTGAAAGTCCTTATAATTCATTTTAGGTCTTTAAAACTCCTTTGAAATAACTTAGGAATAAAAACGTATCCAATCTAAGCTTTCAATTTCATTTCAAAATGGCCAAATCCGAAAATGGGTTAAAAATTTCTCGGGTACCGGACAGTGCTCGAGTACCCGGGTACCGGGCAGTGTCGCAATTACCCGACATAGGGCTTCGGGTGGTATCGGGTACCCGGGTCCAAAGTTTTTGACAAGTGCCCATGCCTAATTACGACCTCTACTTTGAGCTGAAATTACTCTTCAACCATAAGACATCCTACTTAAATTTTATAAACTTGTTAAAATATACCATTTGGACTACGAAATGTGTGAAAATGAGCAATATGAGCAATAACAAGGTGGTCGAAAAATCGGCCAAAAATGGACCCCCTTAACTTTAATTCAAAAGAGTGATGAATGAACAGCAATTTGCCGATAATGCCTGATAAGTATGAGCATCTCGGCGTAGCAGCCGATAAAAGAACAAATCAGACAAAGAGAATAAAAATCGCACAGTGCTCAGCAACAGCCAATCCAAAAACTGAGGTTCAGGTCTCTGACGAACAGAACTTCATCCCAATAGTCCATTAGAGGACCCTGTACTTTTTAAGCATCCAATCACCGTAACCCTATCCTACCGTGTACCTGTAGTCGGTCTTTCATTTGCTCTGACATAGAAAGACTTAGACGTCAAACTTTGTTTGTTTGATGTTTTATGGCTTTTCTCAGATTAACGAAATCAAGCTTTAACCCCTTCATACATTCTGTACCGGGGCAAGTACCGGATTCTACGTACGAGCACCGTTACCACACCCGAAACCTGACGGATGCGGAGACCGTACACAAATAGACAACGAACCGACTACAGGAGACAATCAGGACAGCCTCGCCAGATGTAAACCGGGTAGCAACCTGTCCAAAGTGAAAAGATGCCTCTTCACTCTCACTAATATTGGATTCGAACAGGACTACCTACCTAGCAGGAGCTCAGTAGACTCAAGCCCTAATTAAAGATAGTAACAACAATTTAATAAAGGAAACAACAAATATTATATAAAGAATATAAAATAGTTATGGGCCGGGCCCTCAGTCGTACAAAACAAACACACAAAACAATTTAGACTTACAGTAACACGGGCCGGGCGGCTCTGGGGAGAACAGGGGCAAAATACACAGTAGATGGGGGAAAGAGCGTAGAGGAATATAGGAGCGTTCATAATGATAGAAAGTACAAGACTGATAGTGGGGAAGCGAGTGTTCGGTTGAACCCTCCCACGAGCGCCCCCTAGTGAGAAATTGCCCCCCAATCACGTAGCTCCCCATATAGCAAGTGGGGGGAACCCACCCAACCCCAAGCGTACACGATGGGGGAGCAAAGCAAACCCAGCCCCTTTTGATGATGATATACAAAGCCAAGCGGGTAGCTAGCCTAGCTACACCGCCAGCAACGGAAACGTTGACCATGTCCAACCTTGATCCGTTACATCTCCCCAGGGCTTCCCATCCGAACTCCCGAGAGGATTACTGTTCAAAGGCGAATTGGTACGTGAACTAAGCCCTCAAAACAAGCACACATAGTACAGAGCAATGCTGCTACAAATACTAGTACACTACAGACGATCTGTCGAACTGCAAGTCACGAAACTAGACTAAACTAGGCTGCACTAGTCAAAACTACGTAATACGTATAAGAGAAAAATACAAAAAAAGTGATTAAATACGGCATGTTTACGATGGAATAAACATATACTAGCTATGCCAGTAACAATCACAAATTAAAGCACAAAATGACCAAACTTATGCATATTCAAAAATACACGTAGTACTAGAACCGTAAAAATGTTTGGAATTAAGTAGCTTAATGTGAAAATACAATGACTTTCCAAAAGCAACTCATGGGAAAGAGGAGTTACCCTCCTTTGCTATGTATAGTCAAACGAGTGTGTTAATATAGATTAAGATAACATGAAAATAAATTGAACTTTCAGATCAAATATTAATAAATTTAAGTTAAACCATACCAAGCTAAGGTTTAGCAGGCCTTCGCTCGACAAGGCAAACAGCCTATGATAATAATGATCATAATAATAAAGTTACCATAGAAAGACACACCGTTAGGGTGAGGTCTTAAGGGAAATAAAAACCCACCCTGCCATGGTAAAAATTATGTATTTTCATATGATGATGCCATCACTGGGATTTATTCACAATATAAGGCAAATATGGCAGTTATGACAATAATATATGGATCGAATCCTCACAGAAATAAAGCACTGGACATTAAGTGAGCAAGCAAAATTGGCATAGAATAATACTGTTAGAAAAACTATGATTAATATACGACATATATATGGGTAACATAAAAATACAGGTTCAAAATTAAGTAAACAAGAGAATACAGAATTCGAAAGGAATAACACAAGAAAAGAATAGGTTCCAAACTAACTAGACAAAGAAAATTTCAGGTTCGCAACTAACACACGGAGATACCAGTTCAAAAACATACATACCTAAATTTACACAGTGCACATGACAAGAGATAAGGCTCGTTTAGTAAATACTTTTAAACAAAAGTAGCTAAACTAACGAATTCAAAATACAAAATACAGAGATTACAAGTTCGTAGAAACAAAACACTAAACAACACAGAAAATTCAAATTAGTAGTTAAAATACAAAATAACATACTACATATATGGAATGTAAGCAGAAGTGTCACCGTCACAAAAATACTGGTAAAGCAAAGACCTAATAGCGGTCAGGATCAATTTGATCAAGAGGATAATTCCAAATATAATTTCTGACATCGGCCGAGCCGTCAGCATGATGGGCGACATGGATCAGACCCAATCAGATGCCAGAAGAATGAAAGTCATATCAGGAAAGGAATCTTTCCGTGGAGAAATAGTCAGAATGGATGGAAATTCCGGGCTCTAAAGCATGAGGGTCGATGCCGACTCACTGAATACTCCAGCATGACGATGTCCGTGGCCCGATGGTGGTCCTGGGGATGAGGTTCCAATGGGTTCCACAGGGTTAAGGCCACTGAGGGATGGAAGATGTTTTTCTCCTCACCTGGAGGGGCACAACCAACAATGTGAATGCCCTCTCGGTTGACCGGCATGTCTATGGGCTGGTTCATCAGGGCCAATGGTGGCTCCGTACGAAAGAAAGGAGACGCTGGCAGACCTTCTTATAGCGCTCCGCGGCCACCGTGATGCGTTGACGGACCACGTCAAGAGAGGCGTTTAGCCGACATCCAGCCGGTCGAACCGATCCTCCCACGGCTCGTCTAGTCCAGCCTGCATGAACCATAGACCAACTTCCGTATGGAGGGACCCCTGAATATTGAGGCCTGACCAATTCTTGGTGTTGGACAGCCAGTTGTACTTGCCGTCGAACACCAGGTCATCAGGATTAAAGCCCCGGGGAGCCTTCACACCAATCCCCCACCAAGGGTCCGTGGAAGCCTTGCAGTAATAGCTTCCAATGGTCTGGACCAGGAACTCCTGCATATCAGGGCAGTGGTAGAAGACATGGAATATGATCAACCGCTGAATGAGCTGATCAGGACCTGACTGCCATCGCTGAAGGCGACAATCGGGCAGAGCGGCGATGGCCTGATCCGTGCTATGCTTGATAGCAAAGCCATCGCGACCGGGATTATCCCTCACAAGGTCCATGACGACGTCAGACTGGCAATACCAGCCCTTGCGACCCTGATAGAGGTGCTCCTTGGTACCAACGTAGTGATTTTCAAATTGTTCCACCGGCAAATTGATGAACGGCTGGTGTTTGAACATGAAGGAGAAGGCGTATTCCGGCCCCAAATAGAAGTTGAGGAAATAGCCTTCATCAACGTTCGCCATGCCCGCAACGTTGGGTCGGTGGTAATCAAGCATGGCCTTCTTGATGGTCATACATCGGGTTCGCAGACGACGGCTATGCCTGTGACAGCAATAGTATTCACGGAATTCATGACGTCTGATCAAATGAGGGTACCGGAATAATTCCGGCACCAAGGCTGCCGTTGCCATCCAATTGGCCCATCGAGCAGTTGACGAGACCCGATTGACTGGAAAGCCTTTGTAGACTTTCCCATAGCGATCACGATAGTCCAGGATCTGCCATCGTGAGTGCCAGTTGGTCTTTCCACCAGTCGTCACCTTTTCAGGCTTAGCCTTCATGTGGTTCGTCAATTGAGGATTGCGGTCCCACATATTCTTCCAGATAATATCCAGAAGGTCATCCTTTAACCGTTGAGTATGGTGGACGTTATCCGCCATCCACTTGAGGACATCCTCACGGAACATGACCACCCAAGGATGCAAGTTCTTCTCACGGGAGTCGCCCGGGATGTTGTGGGGCTTCCACTGAAGGTTGTTGTCCCGGATATAGATGAATGGATGATCAGGCCAACGGTCCAATTTGATGGCTGCGATCTCCGCGGTGTTGGTTGTTCGATCGTAAAGCGGTCATAAATCGGGTCTTCCGTCCCACGGGATACCTGCTTCGCGATATCCTGGTTGACTATATCACAGAGGACGGTGACCAAATAGACCCGAAACGGTGGAAAATTGTCTCTGGTATAGTTCGACGGATATTCAGGTGGCAGTTCCCGAATAGCCGAGGTTTTTCCGTCCGCTTTCTTGATGGTTTTGACACGAGGGACACGATAAGTCGGTGATTTTGGTCGTGACCGACTCAACGTGTCAGCGGCGTGATGACGATCACGATCGTGACGAGACTCTTCACGACGTTTGGTCGGATAGGCCGGAGGGCGACGATCCTCGCGACGATCTTCGTGACGCCGCGTTCGTGATGTTGGTCGGTCGAGCGATTCCGCTCTTCCGAATAGTGACGACTTCCGATGACTGCCGGACTCTCGACGACGAGCCGACGGTGAACGGTCACGTGTAGACCGTCGGTCAAGACGACGACTCGTTGACGGGAACCGACGATGGTCATCTCGAGACTCCGGTCGGCGATCACGAGATGTTCGAGACGCGGAACGGGAACCTCGACGGCGAGATGCTGATCGTCGACGATAACGGTCCGTTGAGCGTTCACGACGGTGTGATCGCGAGTGATCACGCGGTTCAATTGATGGAGGGGAACGTGATGTCTCCCGCCGAGGCGACCGCTGTGATCGTGAAGTTGATGGTTGATCGTCGACCGTTGACCGTGATAAACGGCCTCCCACCGTTCGTGGTCTGGAGAATCCATTGGTGGTTCTTCCAGAGGGACGTAGGACACCCGTCCAGGTGTTGACGATCTTGGGGGGTGGCTGCGAGGAGTAGTTGAAGCCGTGATAGCGGTTGCGACGGATGAATCCGAGTCGCATCCGTAAGGACGATAGCCACGGCCTCGTCCAGAACCAGTGATACCACCGCCGAAAAAGTTCGATTCGGACGCAGCCATTCCAGGTTTGGCCACTTCCGCTCCACCCAACGGGGTTTTGGGTGCAGACCGGGCGATGTCGCCAATAGATCCTCCCTGTGATGACTCGACACGACGGAGTTTCGTGCCGAACCGTGTCACGGGGACCGAGGTGACCACCGAGGAGGGAGGGGTCGTCGTTCCCATCAAAGGCCGGATGACGGACGGCCCCATCATCACATCGCCGGTTGGACGGGCCTGCGGGACCACAAAGTCAGATAGGTCCGGGGGTGAAGTGGCCACGGTTGGCACCGTGGTCTCCCCTTTGGCGGGTCGCGATGACAAGCCATCATGCTCCCGCATGACCATGACTGGATTAAGTCCCTGCAGTTCCGCCAACTGCATCACCTCCATGAGTTCCACCTTCTGTTCCTTGCTCAGGAACATGGGACCCATCACCTGTGAAGAGTTCGTGTCCCCGACAATCTGAGAGTTCAGGGTGTTGATGTAAGACACCATGGGCCATTGCACCACCATCCCGTTTCCGATAAAGGATGACCAAATCGGACCACCGTAAAGCAGGGCCCGACCAATCCACGGGGACCTCCCGGTAGATTTCCCAGAACACCGGGTGACCCTGACCAACCATCCTGAAGAAGGACTCAGGATCATAACCGGGCATTTCGGGGTCCGCCGAGGGTCCCACCACATAAATATGAACGTTTTGGTTGAACGACGCCGATGGGAGAGTCTCTGTATAGGGCATTCAAAGTCAGTATAGACTCAGGGGCCAGGACCTGGATGGGCTGAACCCTCACCACGGAGATATTCGTCGACGACTGGACTCCTGTCGAAGGATCCGTCGACGTGGCTAATTGGCTGGTGATCATGGGCTGCTCCAGTTTCCAGTGATATATATAGATCAGGGGAATAGGCAGTCGGGCCCGTCACACCACCAGGACGTTCCCCACAAGAGACCAAGAATCGCTTGGCCTCCTGATAGGCGACATGGGGGATATCTCCATGTTGAGCCAATACCTCGTACACGGTCGTGGGAGCTCCACTCGACGATGGGGTTGAACCCAACGTACGGGGAACTCGGATCCCTGCGGCCAGCGAAGCTCGCTGTTCTTCCGTCATTGGTGGATACCAGCCAGGTTGGGTGGCTGGGATGGCCAGCGTGCACAGGCTTCCAGGAGAGTCGGCTGGAAAGTCCCCTGTCGACGTTGAGCGTCTTCTTCTGTGGGCGTACCAGGCCGAGCTCCAGCTTCTTCTGATGGTTGCTGCTCATTAGGCTGATATTTCGTTTCCGAATCGGATACCTCCACCACGTCGTCGTCTTCCACCGTTGCCTTGGCCAGGCTCGCACATTCCTGCAAACGGGTAGACGACCTGGTCCTTCGCGGGCTAGTGGTGATCGCAGTTTCAGCCGGTCGGGGTGACCCCGCCGTCTGATAGGTAGGCTGTTCCTCCAGATAGCGATGACAAAACGAATACGTCACTGGAGGTAGCTCCTTCTTTCTGGGATCACCAGTTCCCTCGTAGAAGTGTGTCAGTGGTGGCAGTTTCTTCGGCAGAGGTGGCAGTCTCGTCTCCTTCTCTCGTCGTCTCCTTCTCTGCTCATTCGGAGGTGTGGACGACCATTCCGATCCATCCGAAAGCCGATCATCCGACCGAAGAAACTGATGGGCTGTTTCCGGTGGCAGGTCCGCCGGAGTATCATTCGGATCAGCGTGATGACGACGAGCTGCGACGGCCGCATACCAGTTGAAATCCAGTATGTCGTCGCGTCGCCGCAGAGTCAGGTACTTCAGTTCGTAAAAGTTGGTCAACAGTTCCATCAGAAGCACCCAGGACAAATCCCGAAGCGGGTGGGCAGCGTTGCCTCCTTCCGCTTCGGAAACGGACAATGACCAGGCGAAGCTTCCTTTGAGATACTTTACCGAGGCTCTCTTAACGGTCAACTTCTTCCGGAATTCCAGTTGACGGGTATGCTGGAGGTCCGACGATTGAGCCCTTAGAGGCGTGAACATCTTCGGCTGCACAAGTGGGCCGAGCCCTCGTTCTGCCTCCTTGTTAACCTTCGCCCATAGGTCTGGCGAGAAAGTGTACTGCGCACTGCTAAGATAGATGACCTGGATCCATTCGTCCAGGGGCAGTGCATTAGCCACTTTGACCAGGCAGGCATAGATGGCCAATATGTCCGCCAAGGCATATTTGGCTTCTTCCAAAGTCGGACAAACCGCACAACCCTTGAAGCCTTCCGGTTGAAGTCCCTTCGGAGAAGGCACATCGCAATAGTTACAGATCTTGTTCAGGGAGAAGTGAGTGCTGACGTAGCATTTCTTGGTCGTGTCGGTGATGCTTTCCCAAGGGACCACAGGAACGCCAGGGTCCAATTCTCGGCACTTCTTGATGTAAGGCACCGATTGCGCGACGACCGCTCCCAGTTCTGCTGCATAGGTCTCCATGCCTGTGATGCCACAGAATTTGGCCAATCGCAGAAAATCAGCCTGTCCACCAGCAAATACCATATAATCTGGCTCAGGTGGGTGTAGAATGATCTTCAGCGCATATAGGACTGCATAATAGTCCGAGACAGTGACCATTGACCAAAATTTCACTCACCACGATCACGTAGACTTTCGGATGTTTTGCTGGGACTGGACCAGCAATTTGGATCATGGTGACGGTAGCATCCATTTTGTTGGCGAACTGGGTATAAGCTCCGCCTTCGATATCTATCGCAACGACGCCCGTTGCCTGATAAGCGTCCAGAATATCCGGGATAGCATCAAATAGACCCTGAAGGGTACTGATCGACCGCAATGGCTGGAATTGGTCCGGTAAAGGCAGCTGATCTGCACAGAACCGCTGATGCCTCTCCGGTTCCTTCACTGTCGTGATGTCGTTGATGGCGTCGATCAGGCAGGCATCAGGATGTGCGATATCGAAGTCCTTCTCCCGTCCCATGAGGACTTCCTTCAGATATGCATGGTAAGTAGCCACGCAGTAGAGATGTTCCTTGGCTTTTTCCTGTAGATTACCAGGAATGGCTTCGATGTCCTCCTTGTTTGGCATTTCGTAGGAGAGTGCGGTGACCTTCTCCGGTGGGGTCATGATAACCGGGTCTCGGTCGAGGGGCAGGGAATGTTCATGGCCGTCCGCAACCATCGGGACGCTCTGAACCACCTCATCCATTCCTACTGCCCGTCGAGGTGGAACGCCTAGCGATTCAGCTACGTCCGCTGACAGAACCTCCCTTTCCTCGTTGACCTCGTCAACCACCATCAGCTGGCCCGCTTTCAGCTGAGCATCAGCGACTTCGCCCATGGGAACGTTCTGCTGGGTGGTTGGCTTGCCTGTTGGTGGCGTGTCAGATTCCAGATCTACCACGGTAGAGGTAGCCGATGCCGGCCCCGCCTTCTGGTATTTCGCAGCAGAACGAGTTCCTCGTCGTGATGGCTTTTCGAGAGGCTCGTCGGTTTCAGTAGCAGACTGAGCTGACTTAGTCCCACGCTGGTTCTTTTTGGAATTACCACGATTCCGTTTCTTCGATTTCGTAGAAGTTGACTGAGATGACTCAGCAACTGACGAAGCAGTGTCCAAAGATGCTAAAGACTGACTGTGCATCTTCTGCAGGACGACTTGGCGTTGGCTTTCCAGCAGTGCCATCTGCTTCTCAATGACCTTAAGTGACAATGTGGTTTCCTTCCCAGGAACCACTGGGGTAGTGTCTTGACTTACTCCAGGCGCACTTATGGAGCAAGTGGATGTTGGACTGTTCCTTCGAGATGTTGCTCGCTGCTTTTTCCCTTTTGGAGCCGAGCTCCGAGTGTCTGAATCTTCAGTGGTATTGCCACTGGCAGCAACTGCTGGACGTTTGGTCCCTTGACTAGACGGATTGACAGGATTATGTTGATGTTCGGGCTTGCCAGCTGGACTAGGACCTGGCGTCCGTGGTATGTTCGGTGGCAAGTCGTTGTGGCCGGGCAGCCCTGCGCTGCAGCCGCCGCGTCCTTACCAGCAGAGACGGTCTCGTGAGCTGGTTCGACGGGGACCTCAGGCAAAGACTGGGGATCCATCTGACCGGTATTTGATGAACCCACAGGGGATGGGGTAGGAGCATCAGGCTGAC